>FN648740.1:7340-18881 GCA_000310025.1 Ectocarpus siliculosus | reverse complement strand
CTCTCTCTCTCTCTCTCTCTCTCTCTCTCTCTCTCTCTCTCTCTCTCTCTCTCTCTCTCTCTCTCTCTCTCTCTCTCTCTCTCGCTCTCTCTCTCTCTCTCTCTCTCTCTCTCTCTCGCTCTCTCTCTCTCTCTCTCTCTCTCTCTCTCTCTCTCTCTCTCTCTCTCTCTCTCTCTCTCTCTCTCTCTCTCTCTCTCTCTCTCTCTCTCTCTCTCTCTCTCTCTCTCTCTCTCTCTCGCGCGCGCGCGCTTCCGTCTCACTCCCCTCAACACCTCAACTCTCGGCCACATTTGTTTCTGTCTCAATGAGGTTAGAGCATGCCTCCGACCCCTCGTCGAGACATCAAGAGTCTTATTGCGGTGGCTTACATAGATCGTTGCGGTTGCTGCGTGGAATCCCTCACGACCTGGTAGTTTTGATGCCACAAGGAACGTGGTCCTCGGTTTCATCACAAAAAGGAGGTTACAGGGTTGTTGTGGAAGGGGCGGGGGGAGTTGGTGGAGACTGGGTTCGGATTTCTTCGTAACTTGAGCTGTAGAGCATCCCTCGCGGAGGACCTTGTAATGGAAGGGACGGGGTCGGGTGCCGACCGACCCAACCCGCAGAGGGGTTGCTCCGGGTTTCTGACCAATCAGATTTCAGTGGCAACAAAGTATTGGGCCAAGATGTACGAGGAATCTGGTAGCACTTCAGAACAAACAAAGAAATCTGAATGCATAACAAACTGGTTGCTGCATGAAAAAAATGTTACACGAAAAATTATTGTTCATCGTCAGAATACATCCCGTCCGTCCGCACCAACTCACCACCTCCACGTTCATCCCCGTACGTTTCGGTGTTCCTTCATCGAGTACACACTTTGTCCAATCGCTTGTCCAACCGCGACTGACTAATGATATACCTTCCACCACACACAAACAAGAAAAATAGAAGTACCACAATAAAAAGAAAAAAACATGCGGCGTACTCGCGAGTACCGTACCATACCAGTACAGCGTTCCATACCATACCGCCATCATCCCAAAAATAAAGCACATCACACCCTACACACCTACAGAATTTCCCAAACGGCTGGAACACAATGAACTCGTAAGCCAGTCGAGAAAGGCAAGGCACATGCTTCCTCATCCCACCCAATTGTTCCGGGGTAACCACATTTGTCAGCATCTTCCATTCCGAGCAAGTGGAAACACGCACAAGAACGCCACAACGAACGGGCGGCGCTCGCAAGAACAAAGGCAAGAGCAAACTAAAAACAAGAAAAAAATTGCGAAAGATGTTGAACAGCGGGGAGACTATCTCATAACATTCAACCAACACGCACACAGGAGCACGTCTGACAGAGGATAGAGCCGTCGACAAAGTGCCGTTGACGCTACTTTTCCCCCCTCCTCGTCGCAACGCGCTCGTAAGTACTTCGTGATACATACCACAGACGACGACAAGCGACCATACGAAGGCGCGCGCTACAGTGGCGCGAAAACCATGTCAAGGTCCCATCGCAACTTCGTCCGTCTCCTCTCCGTTCGATTTGAACTATTCTCGTGCTCGAGATGCAGGCAGCGTGTGGCTGTTCGCCGAGAGAGAGAGAGAGAGAAAGAGAGAGCAATCTATCCGACATGACACGTACGCCGCCACATCTTTCCCTCCTTCCCTCTCTCGTGTATCGGGAACGAACGTACATGGGCATCCTCAAGGCGAACCAACCAACACAACCACGCCCCACGACTATCGTCCGACCCCCCCCCCCCCCTCTGGCGTTCTGCGGAGGGCAGAAACGTTCACAGCCAACCACTCTTATACGTGATATCAAACTGTCACCTTCAATATAAAGAAGAGTAGCAGAAACCTCCACATCCCCCCAACGGCAGTAAGAACACCCATCAAAAACCTACCCGACTATCTAGTGTCCACAGAGCAACAGCGAAAAACCACGAAGACTTCCAACACGCCCCCTTCGAGTATCTACTGCTGTGGCCTTACCTCCAACGGGGAGTCTGTATGTATATCTTCTAAAAAAACCAAAGGGCCACAACGAGCCATATGTAAAAAGCCCCCAACAACAGCAAAACGAATCTGCAACAAAAACAACGCCAAGAAAGGACACGAGCCCACGGACGCGACCCACCGATCCAGCTATCATGAATGGCGGAGAACTTCTGCTGCGATGTAGTATCCTTTTCCCATCTCCGTGCACCGACCCAACCACCCGTTGGCCTCGACAAAACGAAGTTTTTCCTTCCCGCCAAACGCCAACCAACCAATCCTACCCCCGTTACTGTAGCCTTACAAATGATAATTCTGGACGAAAGAAAAAATGCCCCCTCCTAAGCACAAGATACCGAGCACCCTGTGCGGGATGTAGCGCACCCCCCATGCGACTCGCCGAATACCTCACGGCGCTTCGCGCTTGGTAATTGAGAGCGGGTCCGGTGAGAACCCGGCGTGCTCCGTCCCGGTTTTGTAGGGATGAGAGCTCAATGGTCTAACGACTACGGCATGTACTGCCATGAGTACCCCTCCACCCTCCCCCCCCACCACGCGCTGGAGATTCTACTCTTTTGATGTGTCCCCCGGGGTCACGGCCGATCCACTGCAAATGGTCCGCCGGACATCTGCTCGGTCGCACGACAAGCTTTAACATAAATCAATCAACCACGCAGTTCACCTCCACACCACCCACAGTACTCAATAATTCATGCAGAACATATGGATCATGCACACAGATCACACCACAGGCACGCAACGACTTTCGTCGTCAAAGGTGTACCAGCAATTACGGGGGAGAGGCGTGTTTCAGTCCCCCCCCCTAACGACGTCCTTGATCGTGTTGAAACATCCGTTTTTCTTCAACCATCGCCGCCAGTAACCGGACACACAAGCACACAAGCACAACAGAAAAAAAGGCGACAAAACAAAGACGACGTAGATTCAAAAAAAGGTGGCGCAGCAGAACAGAAAACAAACACCCGTCACAGTTAGGCACGGCACGCCGGATTCGGCCGCAGGAGCAGGCTTGGACAGAGGCGTCGGCTTGAAGGCGAGACTCTCGTAGATCCCGCACCACAAGCAAGGCGGCTGAACGAGCTGCTGCTGCTGCTGTAGGTCTGGGTGTACCAAGAAGCAGAGCGCCCGGGGGGTCGTCGGGCAGCAAGTAATAATCACCACCCACCAAAGTCGTGCCGTTACCCACCGCACCAGCAAGAAAAAGTCGAAACACCTCCCATTCTACGCTGTTATGGTGTGGGTACAGGAATATCCCCCACCCATTCTTCCATCAGAAACGACAATCATCGCCCATCCTCACGTGAAAACCAGCGAGCTATTTTTGCTACGACATGCGTGGAGTCAACTGCTGCTGCTGCCCGCCCTTGTAAAAAAAAGGAAGGTAAAAGCGCATCGTTCTCGGGAACAAAAACACCCACAACCACACACAGCCACTTCGAAGAGCACTGCTGTTCCAACAATAAGTTCACGGGCGAACGAACGCGCACGAGTATCGCCAATCGTCCAGTAAATGGAATCAATGAAAATAGGCATCCACAAGTGCATCCACCCCCCGACGGCGCGGTGCTGTAACGCCCAAACTAAAGACGAGGTATTGTACGACATCGACGACGAAGGAGCACAACAGCAGTAGCAGTCGCTCTGCGCTTGCAGTCGCTCTGCGCTTGCAGTCGCTCTGCGCTTTTCCCTAGCACTTCGCCCGCGCCCCTCTTCCAAGGACGAACGGTGACTGCCTTGCCTGACTTAACCGCGAGAGTAAACCAAACCACACCCCACAAAAAAACAAGAGAAAAAAAGAACACAATCACAAAAAAAAAATATATATATATAAACGCCACGAAGCGAAAGACCGTCCGGCCCGTGGGGAACCCACCATCAACCTCTCGCTATCTCGTATCTAGCTGTAGTTGTTGCTGCTGTACACGTGACTGTACCGTCTCGCCGCAACACCGAAACGAAACGAGTTCCGATGCTCCCGCCGCACCCCTTCCCCGCGACTCGATCAACGTTCCTGTTGCCCTCGCTGCTGGCGCCCAAGCCACTCACTGCCTGAGCCTAGGCGGCGCCTCCGTGCAGCGGGGCGGCAACGTTACAACGTTCCTCCCATTCCAAGAACGGAAATTGGATCCACCGACGGAAGCGACAAGCATGGCATGACCCCTATCACCTCGCGCGGTAGGAGGTTCCCCCGCCGCCGCCGCTAGACCTCGTCACGCACCGCTCCACCCCCGTGCACGAACCCGGGGACGCGGCGGCCGCGGCATCATCCCCTGGCGTCGAGCACGCCGCCACCGACGGCGTCTGGCGGCAGTTGATCCCCTTCGCGGGGCTGATCGACAGTAGCGACTTCGTCCAACCGTCATCCTTGTCCTCTTTGCCCGACGACGACGACGACGACGACGCGCCATCAGCAGCAGCAGCAGCAGCAGCAGCGCGTGCCGCAAGTACGTCGGCCGGCGGCTTGCCCGGCGCCGACTTGCGCCGCGCGCGGCTCATCCTCGTCCCTCGCGACGGGTCGTCCTTCGAGTAGGGCTCCGTGAACGACTTTCGGCGCGGCATCGACGACGACGACGACGACGCCGCTGCCGCCGCCGTTGCCGCCGCCGTCGCCGCCGCTACGCCTACCGAGGACGGCAACGACTCCGACGACACCGTGGAAGGCATGCGGTGGTGGTGGTGGCGGCGGTGGGCGCTGGTCTGGCCCGCTCCCGCCTTGAGCTTCTTGCCACGCTGTAGGTCGCTGAGCCCATCCCCTTCGGCTTCGTTGTCGTCGTCCAGCCAGCCGGACACGTCTTCGCCAACGCCGTTGGGCGCCTGGGCGAACGCCTGCCGCCGCCCCCGCACCCACGCTCGGCGACCGCCCACGGTAGTCGAAGCAGAAGCAGCGGTCGTGGCGCCTCCTCCGGCCTCCTTCTTCCTGCTGCTCTCCGGGGAGAGGTCGGCACCGCTGATGCCGCCGCCGCCGCCGCCGCCGCCGCCGTTGGATGGCGACGACTCCCGCTGGTGCTGGTGCTGGTGCTGCTTCGGTGCCGGAGAGGTGGCCGCCGCTGCCGGCGGCGGAGACGGCACGAGAGACCGGCGGTGGGCGATGACGCGCCCGATCACGCGGCGCACCTGCTGACGCTGCGCCTCCGTCTGCGGGGACCCCACGCTTATCGGGATGCGCCGGACGTCGTGCACGTGCTGGCAACGCTCCATGGCCTCGTCAGCGCTGAGGCCGTACATGAGGTGCAGCATGATGCACACCACGGTGCCCGTGCGGCCGTGCCCTCCCCAGCAGTGCAGGTACATCACCTCGCCGCGGGCAAGCCGGCCGGCCAGCTGTGCGGCGAGTTGGAGCACCTTTTTTCGTGTGGCATAAATCGGGAAGAGCATTGTTGCGGGAGGGGGGGGGGGATACGGACGGTGTCAACGTGGGCATCAAAGGCAAGTCAAAGGTGACAAAAATGGCGGGGCAGACGGAGATGGGGTGTTCCAAGTGTCCGGTGTCGCGCAAGGTCTAAGTTCATACGCTGCGAATGCGTGAAAAGCAAGAGCGATGGAACGTGGGGTGCATTACACCCTTGCGCGCTTTCATGATACCCTGCAGACGGGAGGAGCACCCTCAGATGCCCTAAATCGGCTCGAAGTCGTGCCGCATGGTGCCAACGGGTATGGCCATCCCCGCCGAGGTAACGTTGTCGTGCAACTAACGTCACCGCGCACCCGCCTGCTGCTGCTGTGTGCCACGAAGAACAAAAAAAAAAGAGAAAGCATCCTTCGCGAAGCCAAACACCCTGCCCGCTTGATCGTGTTCGGTAACGAGTGACGAGATGTTGTTCTTCTTCGCGACGAAACTGCCCAATGAGCTACTGCACGTGGTACTCAGAAGTGGCACCAGCAACAAACCGCGTGAATCCTGGGGTGTGAAACACCCAACCACAAACATGGGTAGTATACGTTCGCGTTGCTTGCCAACAAAGAGCGGGAGCTATCTTGCACTGGAAGCCCCGCCCCCCGCTTGCTGGGCGCAAATGCATAGATGTGATGGGGTGTTTCTTTTTTTTTATTAACGGGTCTTCAACAGTAGCCGACCGACAGCAGCCCGTGGGAAAAAGGGGGCAGAAAAAAGTGTGCTACTGCTGTATACAAATAAAATGTAAATACGCGTTGTTCGCTTGTAGTATCTAGCTTCAGATAAGAGAAGCGACAAGGACTCACACACACGCGCTACCCCCGCAGCAGCAAGCCTGCAAAGTCCCGTTATACTTGTGTTGTGTCAAGTCGCGAACAAGACAAGCAGTTCCATGGCGGTTTTAGATACTGGTACACCCCTCTGAGCGGTTGGTTGGGCTTCACCGGGGGGGGGGGGGGGGGAACGAGAACCCCCCATCAGTCGCGGCAGCAGGCCAGAGAGATAACCGGCCACACACAGCAGCAGTACTGAACACATATGGAGGAGCAATCACTCTGTGTTGGAAGGTTATTCCGCGCCGCGCACAGCAGCGAGCCTTTTGACTACATACAGATGCGTGCGTCATAGGCATGATGCCTCACACGCGCGGCGTTCCGAAACAAGTAGATTCGCACACACGGCAATGGTTGCTTGCACGCCGTGTTGCCACGTGATACATGAGCGAACCCTTGACTGCAATCCGCACCACAAATGCGGCGTTTCGAAGAAACACGCGCATCATCAAGACGCACGCAATGGTTGCACGTGTGCGTACCTGTAACGCTGGACTCCGACGTAAGAATATGGGAAAAAATGAAAAAATAAAAAACAAATAAACATGAATGCTATACTGCAGTGCTCCGGAGAATGCATACAATACAAGCATCCCACGAGCAATGGAGTGCAAAAAAAAATACTTGTCAAAAGTCTAATATATGCTGCATTCACAAACAAAGCATACCTTGGTATCGTCGGCGACGTTGCAGTCGACGATCGGGAAGTGCACGAAGTCGGTCTCCTCCGGCGCGCAGATGGCGGGCACGGACCTCGGGTCTGCCCTCCTGAGCTCCCCGAGCTTCGCCAGCAGCTGCACCACGTCTTGGAAGTACGGCCTGAGCGCGTCGCCCGACCTCCACATCTCCTCCGTCACGCCCTCCGCCTGGTACTCCTGCTGCAGGCACACGAAGGTCGAGACTCCCTGCAGCAGGATGGTGCAGAGGAGGTGGGCGTGGTGGCTGTCGTTCATGGACGCCGGGTACGCGCCCACGAGCAGACGCCCCGGGAGCACCCAGTTCGACTCCATGGTGGGACCGAGGTACCGCCCGGCCTTGTCGATGCTGGACAGCGCCTCCAGGCCGGGGAAGGAGCTCGCCCTTCGCAGCGCCTGTGTTGTTGCGGGTGGGAAGAACGGGAGAAGAAGTGGTGGGTGTGCATGTGTGCATGAGTGGCAACAACTGTTACCGGCGAGGGGGCATGGGCATGCATGCCCCCCCCCCCCCTTCCCTTTCGAGGCCAGTCAGAATTCGGAGCGGTTGGGTAAACATGTCTGTACTGCTTAAATGAACAGGAGTATTACTGCTACATAGAATAGGTCCATTTTATCAAAAGGTCATGTACACAGAAGTACAAGAAATGAAGAATGTCCTTCCATTTTTTGCAGCACGCAAGACAAAACCGCAAACCGAAGCGCCGACCGGGAGAGAGAGAGAGAGGGCAGCGGCCTGCTGTCCAGTAGCGGATTGGTACATACGCTTGGATGTTCCACCGACAGGTGCACCCACAAGCCTAACGGCTGCGGAAATAGAGGAGAAGAGGGCGGTCCTGGGTGTGTGCGGGGAAAAAGAAGAAAAAAAGCGCCAACGCACACCCTCACCTCTACCTCCGCCAGCAAAAGTTCAACGGCTGCGACCAGCCCCTCGTCGACTTCTTCCTCCTCTTGCTCCTCCTCTACGTCGGACTGGTCCTCCTCCTCTTCCTCGTCATCGGTCGAGGGAGGACCTATCTCGGGCGCAGCTAGCGGTCTCGTCATGATGTTGGCTGCTGCTGCTGCTGCTGCTGCCTCTGCGTCTACTGCTGCCGTCCCGCCGCTCATTCCTGATGGTGCTGCCTGTGGTGCTGACTTTGGCAACTAACGCACACACACGCAGAGAGAGGGGAGGAAATTAATCATACACGAATGAGGGACCGACCGACGAGATATTTAAAGGGCGCGACTTCCTCAATCGGCTGAAAGTGTCCTAGGCACGACGAGGATCCTCTAGCGCGCCGAGATGCAACGAGGATCCGGCGCAAACGCAGCAAACGCCGGCGCCGCCAAAAAAAAAATCGCGCCAAAGGAACGAATCCGGGAAACGAGGAATAGAGCTGCTACAGCAGGCGCGGCGGTATTATAGCGCCGCGCCGCATCCTCTCCATGTGCGGACACAACACACAGAGGCGGCTGCTGCTGTCGAGCGCCAATAGAAAGTCTCACCATCGCGCGGTGCTCCACAGTCACGGAGAGGTAGGGCGGCCTGTTAAATTGTCCTGTAGCTGCAGCTGCTGCGGCACGTGGCTCGTGGTGGTGCGGTCGTGCCCAAAATTACTGTTCACAGCAGGGCGGGGGCGAAGAGGGTAAAAAGAGAAAAGAAGGGGGTCCGCAGAATACGCAAAGCGGCGAAGCACGGTAGGGCGAAGGGCATGGGGGCATTCCGAACCTTCTTGGCGCACTTGCGGAACCAACAGCGTTTCTTTCATCGCCACGGGGCATTGCGGCGCAGGGCGCTCCTGGACGCCACAACGAGTGCGCCTGTTCGTGCTCTACGCGTACGCCACATTGGCAAGGCTGTTTCACTCCCCAAGGCTGACTCTCACCACCCGTGGTGCGGGGTGCGTGTGAGTGCGTGGAGAGGACCGATTGGCCTATTTCCAAACTTTTAGTGTTCCGGTACACACCGACATTTATTAGTCAATTTCATTACGTATACTTCGCTTTACAAACGAGGGGTAGGCAACCTGTAGCAGGCGACAGGAGCAGAGGGTGCTACCGCTGCGGGGGGGTGGGCAAAAGGTGCGTTTCGCCGAGGACATTTTTTGCACACGTTGGATGTTGTCTAGCTTGGAATACCATACGCTCAGCCATGCTGTTCTGCCCGTGTACGTGCAGCAGACGCTCCTCCACGCAGCGGTGCAGCGGTACAGTAAGTAGTAGGAACACGGCGAATACTGAATTTTTGAACATGCAGCAATGTCATGCGTCCATTGATGTGCCCGACTGACTGCCCCCCGTATACTTTCATACAGCCAGCAGTTGCGTGGCCACGGGTCATGAGAGAGAGGTTACAGGAACATCCAGTGGCGTTCTAGAGTGTCACACTGCTTGTAACATGTGTCCTGCTGAGTTCAACCTGTGAAGGTTCGAACATCCAGGGGGTGCGAGCACGTCCAACATCGACGCCGCCAAATAGCTCTATGGTTGCAACACCGCACCGCGACCGCCTGAGCTCCCTCTCTCTCTTGGGGGGGGGGCGTACTTATGTTTTGCATGCCTTAGGCTTAAGACCATCTGTTTTATTATCTTGGGGACTAACCGTGGTACTGCTGCACAACAAGTTCGAAGAGCATGTATTTATTTATTTTTTGTAACCACAACCACAACAGTCGGGGAAACTTTACGAAAATGCAAGGGATATTGGCCCAAAAAGCGTTCGATTTTGTCTTTCTCCCGCAAACCGTTGTTCCAAGAATAAGAATACTGCTCGAATGTGCGTACTTGCACCCTTACTTGGTGTCTTGCACCCCCAACCTTTCTCCAAGCAAATCACCTATGCACATGCCCTTGCTGGGTTGCCTTCGTATCGTGGTGCAAGCGGTGTTGGTATGGGCAAAGGAGGCAGCGGCAAGGCGCCCCTTCTTCTTGCGCGAAAGAGGCGTTTCGTTTCGCCCGCAAGAACATTTCGAGTACCTGCACCCCGAGCGCCCCCCCACCTCCGCTCCCGTTGTCTCTGTGTTTGTGCCTCTCTCTGTCTCTCTCTCGGTCTCGCTGTCTCATCATCCCACCACCATGTACGTTCAATCTCTCTCACTCACTCTCTCTCTCTCTCTCTCTCTCTCTCTCTCTCTCTCTCTCTCTCTCTCTCTACATCCCACCACATGTACACTCATCTCGCGACCCTCCCCTCCCCGCCCGTCGGCACCATGCCAACGACCAAACCTTGCCCGAACACAACGTTAACATGCACCAGATAGGCAGCGACCCCCGCCGCTATGACGCCGCCGCAGGAACCAGACCGTCTGGACAAGCCCTGCGGACATCAGAACCAGGGTCAGCAACACAACCGGCACCAGGCCAAGACTGGCCGTCACAGAAGTACACAACAGCACCAGCAACACCAGCAACAGCAACAGCAACACCAGCAACAGCAACAGCAACAACAGGGGCAGGAACCACTTTCGGGCGCGTCTCCGGTGCTAGTCTCTCGGCGGCTGCTTTCCCCCGAGGACGGAGAGCCGATGCTCTCTCTCCCCCTGGGGCGCCGCCGGCCTGGCGATAACGCCTCATCCGACGAATCCTCCCGGGATCACCGCCGCGGCGACCACCACCGCCTGCGATCACAGCAGCTGCAGGCGTGGCTGCTGCAGCGGGAGGAGGAGGAGGAGGAGGAGTCGCTGCCCCAGCCGCACGCCAACCAAACCAGCTACTACTCGAAGGAGATGGGGAGGAGAAGAAGAAGGCAGCTCCTCCCTGGCACGGCGCGATTCCCCCTGAGGTGGAGCGAGGGGACCCACTTCGTCTACGCCCACGTCGGCACGCCCCCTCAGAGGGTCAGCCTCATCGTGGACACCGGGAGCTTCACGCTGGCCTTCCCCTGCGTCGGGTGTGACAAGTGCCGCCCGAGGTCGCGGACGCCGTTCTGGGACCCCGGGGCGTCGGCGACGGCCGCGGAGCTGAGCTGCGACGAGTGCCACGGGGATTACACGTGAGAGCTGGTTTTGGGAGATTGTTGTTGTTGTTGTTGTCGTTGTTGTTGTCGTTGTTGCCACGGCGGTTACAAGTGAGCTGTTTGGGTTTTCTCCCGGTTGCTGTTGTTGGCGCTCTTGTGGCTCTTGCTATTCTGCCGCGCCTGCGTATTGATATTGTTGTTGTTGCCGTTGCTGCTTTGCTCTTGCTCTTGCTGCTGCTGCTGCTGTTTTTGTTTTGTTGTTGCTGTCGTCGTTGTTGATGATGATGATGATGACGTCGCCCCTACCGCGCGTCTCCAGCCTCGAACCCGAGTCGACGTGCGTCTCAACTCTTTCCAACACATGCATAACCTCGTTGCTGTCGGTGCCGCGCGCGGCTACCGCCTCCCTGGCTCACTCACCCCGGCTGAGAGATCTCGCACGTATTTTCGGCTAAGGGTGCTTGGACCTTCCCCTTGACCGTTCCCGAAACAGGTGTTCCGAGTTCGAGCCAAAATGTACGTACAGCCATTCCTACAGGGAGGGGAGGGGGTGGACGGCAATTCAGGTGAGAGGGGGGGGGGGGGGAGGGGGGTGCAGCAGAATGCAAGATGGGAATGTGGCCGTTGAGAACACATTCCGAGGTGGAGAACTGACGTTTCTCCCGCCGTGTTTGTTCT
>FN648739.1:10099-56950 GCA_000310025.1 Ectocarpus siliculosus | reverse complement strand
CCTGGAATGGACCCTGGCACCACATGAACATATGATACGACGCGATAGGCAATCCGATGAGCTAGATGCAACACACATTTGAAATTCAAAACCACGAGCTGCCTATGGACATGTATGTGCACGTCCATCTACAACTACATAACTGCATATGCTCGCGTGTTGACGTGCGCTGGTGTTCTACGCCATATATATGCAACTCGAGCAGATTTACAGCGAAAAAGGGTCATGCGTGCTGCGCGCCACATCTTTTTTTCTTTTTGTGCGTTTGTTCTTGAGTGACCATTGTACACATACGATACATCCGGCTGCTGCCGCGGTTGCTGCTCGCTCGTGTGCTGCAATGGTCGTACGGTTATCGTAGTCAGGTTTAACAACAGTCTGCTCGATGGTATAGCGGTAGCGGTGCGCATCTGTCGCGACGGTAAGCGCATTGAGATAATAAATAGTTCGTCCGTCGTGCTTCTAGTCTACACAGATAGTCGTGTCCTTCTTTGTTGCCACTTCATACCAGAAAAGAATGAGTCTCCACCAACTTTCGGTATCTCCACAGCAGTTCGGAAACGACGACTATTTTTCTTTTGTCGTGTTTGTTGCTGCTGAGCGCATAACGGATGTCGCCGTTCGTTACACGTGTTCAAGCCTACGGTGGGCCATAGGGGTGAGAGTGAGTGTGTTCTCGAGAGTTCATGCCATGTCTTCTCGAGTCTCTCTTCCTTAAGTCTACCTCTCTCTCTTCTCTATTAGGATGCATTTAGGGTTCCAATAACATCGAACGTCAACGGCAATCGTTTTGCATCTTATTGAGTAGGAAGCTACCCGTGTACCCGGCTGCTGCATGTGAGGCGATGGGCGTCGCCTCTTTGCGTCAAGCAATAATGCGCATGGCCCCTACGATTCGCCGCACATGCAGTGCTGTGTGACTGCAGCTTCCAGCGGTGCAGAGCGGCGGCGGTGTTTTTCGCCGGTAGGGCCCCAGAACAACGCGGACCGCGACTGTTCCATTTTTTGGGGTCCCCTATTAACTGCCGGTCGCCCCGGTTTATCAGGGCAGGGGTACGATTTCCGGCGTAAGCGAGCTTTTCTTGCAAAGTGAGTTACAGCATATTCTACGGCAGCATATTCTACGCGAGGAGTTAACACCTTACTCGGGTAACGATACGCATCTGCCACGGCAAGCAGAATGAAGTACGTCATCATGACGCTATTCCTTTTGTTTTTTTTTGCAATATTGTCCAGTCTATGGTTACTACCTCGCAAACCATAATGAAGCGAGCGGAGGGTCCTGGACTAATAATAATCTGTCGTTGACTTGCTGACCCTTCTTCGAGTCTATTTTATTTTCGTGTAACCTCTGTGGGTAAGTTAGCCTGTAACCACGGCGGGAATCGACCGCGTCAAGTCTCAGACGATCTACATGATAGATAGTACGGACAGACGAACAAGGTAGAGAGAACAGAACGAACGTTTTTTTTGTAATTAATTATGGAGACAACAGACAGAAGAACTGCGGGGTCCGTCCACGGATAGTTTTTGCAGCACTATGCAGCACTGATGAAGTATTGGTGTACAAAAACGACTTCTTCATGGATGGGTAATGAAACGTTTAAATTCAACTACTACAGTACAATAACTTACTGGAGTATTGAGGGTGCTCCTTGTTCTTATTCATGGCATGTACCCGCAGTAGGTGGCATAAAATGTATCGCATCATCAATATGCACAGCTAATAATGTTAGTCCACGACGACGAGGATGTCAAACGATTATTTTGGTTTCGGAAAGTAAGCGCTATCGGTGCCAACGCCGCCCGGCCACGCTTTCTGCTGTGGAGTAATCGAGCTTTGAAAATTAAAAACTGTTCAGGGAGTGGGTGTGATATCTTATGCCTACAGAACTCTTTGTCGTGCTCGGTAGGCGAGCGTGTCGCGGTGTGCACCCTCGACTTTACCAACCGCTACAAAACAGGAAAGCTTCAGACAGGCAACGCGATGATACTCGTCGAGTTGCTATCACAATAACTTTATTGAAAGTAGGTCAACGCGGTGCCTTATTTACTATTTACTCAAATTCCGTTTACAAAAAAAGTTTCCTATATTGTACGTAGTATTTGAACCTACACAAATAGCACAGACCACCCAGGTTTAGTTTGTAGGTGCTCCGGGCTTTCAAATATACGAGCCCCGTATGGACAAGGTGTACGTGGCCTACCACCTGCATAACTGCATATGCTCGCGTGTTGACGTGTGTTGGTGTTATGCGTGTTTGTCGGCCGTACTCCGCGTACTTATCGGGTATTGTTTGTGTAGTGTATTAACTTCAGACGGTGAGGCAACGCCCGTACCCAGGGCGCTGTCGTGCTCAGAGAGGAGGAGTGGCAGCAGGGCTGCTGCACACAACAAAAGGGGGCCCCGGTGCATCATCACCGTACCCCTACCTAAAAGGTTCTACACCATCTGCGTCACACTTGTACGTACGGCTAACATATCCAAACCATGTCCGTAGACCCACGAACACCCTCCCTGGTTCTTCACGCAAGTGACTAACCATCAGTGGGGCAAAAACACCCCGGATACATCAATAAAATGCCAATACGGTGGTCGAGGGGAAACCCGGCGCCCGGGCAAAACCCCTCGAAAATAAATCCCATCCAACACAAACCATTGCTATCACGGCGGATCACAACGGCCGCACTTATCAGGAAGGCCAAGGCGAAGACAAGAATGTGAGGCAAGCCTCCTACTCCTGCCATTGGGACACAGCCCGCGACAGTAATGCATCTTTCCCCGCATGGTATACATGACCTTCCCCAAGCGCTAGAAAATCCTACAGAAGCTCCGGCAAATTCATCAGCTTTTTCCGGTGGTACTGCAGGTTGCTCTTGCTAAGAGCCTTGGTGAGCATGTCTGCATGTTGCTCCGACGTCGACACAAACTTGATCGAGATGTCACCCGACCTAAACAATCCACGAATGAAGTGGTACCGCACGTCGATGTGCTTGCTACGCGCTGAGCTAAGGGGGTTCTGCACCAAAGCCATGGCCCCCTGATTGTCCTCAAGGACCTGAATGCTACCGCCGCTGGTCTCTGGGGCAATAAACGAAAGCACTGCACGCACAAACAAAGCTTCTTTCACACCCTCTCCGGCAGCAATGTACTCTGCCTCCGTAGACGACAAAGATACGATAGCTTGCGTCTTGCTACCGTGGCTGATGACGGCTCCTCCAACCGTTGTTGCCAGCCCTGACACCGAACGTCTATCCTCAGCGTCGGCGTAGCTAGCGTCCACGCACACCGCCAGCCCCAGCCCCGATCTCCGTTTATAGGTGATCCCGAGGTCCCTCGTCTCTTTGAGGTAGGCGAGGATCCTCCGTATCGCCTTCCAGTGCCTCTCGGCAGGGGCGTGGGCGTGGCGCGCTACCGCACGCACAGCGAACGAGATGTCCGGGCGCGAGAACGTCGACACCCACATCATGCTGCCGATGGCCTCCCTCACCGGCCACTCCCCTCCACTTTCGTTATCTCGCTTCGGTCCTATGGGGGATTCTGTACTCAGCTCGGTCGACGCCAGGGCCCTCACGAAGGCGTCTGGAGAGTTGAGCACGAGGTCCTCCGCTCCCAGCAGGAAGTCCTCTGCCTCTTGGCGCGCGATGTTGGCCTCCTCCGCGCGCTCGCACAGCAGCGCTTGCACCGCCCTCGCCTCTAGCCCTTCCACCACGTCGACCACACACGCGAGCATCCAGTGGGTGTACTCCTCCGTGCTGGTGATGGGCAGGGTGGGCAGCCCGGCCGCCGATGCATGGCGGGCGAGCAGACCTTCGGCACTCGTTGACGACTCGTACCTCGTGTTCCGGCGAGGATTCTCCCTGAGTCGGCGGCTGGTGAGTTCGGCCGGCTCGCCAAAGCGGGCGAGCCTCCGTTCCTCGGGCCCGCGGAGCACCGGAATATCCGTGTCGCTGCCGCCGTCGCTGCCGCCACCGCTGCTGCTGCTGCTGCCGCCGCCACCGCGACTGCTGCTGCTGCTGCTGCTGCGGCGGCGGTCGTCCTCGCCGCCGCCCACATCGGCCATCCCGGTCGACGTGGTAGATGGGGCGACGCTCGCGCCCTCCCTGCTCGAGGGGGCGCCATCGCCAGCGTCGCCCGCGCCCGACTCCTGGGGCGCGGCCGGCGGCGCCGCCGGCGCATCGCGCGCGGGCGGCTCCGCGGGCCCCGGGTTTGCCGTCGTGTCAAGGTGGAAACCTCCATCCTCAGGTTCTCCCTCCGCCCTCCCTCCACCGTGGCATGACGCACCCCCTCCGCCCTCGTGCTCCCCAGTCGTGAGCTCCTCGTCCTCCTCTGCAATGGGAGGCAGCGGCTGGGGGTGCGCGGTCGGGGCGGCGGGCACAGATTGCCAGGTGAAGTTGCGAGTGGTGATCGCTTGGCGTTTTTCGTTCAGGATGCGCACGCAATCACGGTTTGTGTTGATTCCAGGGCCGAGGTAAAAACACTTTTTTGCTTTCGGCTCTGACTTGTGCGTGCGCTTGACCTTGTATACGGCGGGTTTGAGGAACGGGTACGTCGCCTCTGGGGGAGGTGGGTGCCCGTGCCACATTTCGTACGGCGATTTCTTGTCCGGGTTGGATGTGGTGGAGGTGTAGTTCAGGGCGTTGCATGCCCAAGCTGTGGCTTCGGCCCAAAGGGAGGGGTAGCTTGGTGCTTCGGGGTAAAGAATCGGCGCTTGTATGCGGGCGGCTAGTGCTGCATCCTTTATCAGTCCCAGTGCTCTCTCAGCTACACCGTTGTATTCTGGGCTGTATGCGGGGGTGAACTCCTGCTTGATGCAATACTTGCGGCACAGCTTTCCGAATTCTCCCTCGAAAAACTCTCCTCCGTTGTCAGACCGCACGACCATGACCTCGGATGGGGCTCCGTCTGCCCTGTTTTCCGCTAGGTATCTCTCGAATGCCTCTGCAGCGTCTGACTTGTTTTTCAAGAAGTAGACGCGGTTCCACCTCGTGCAGTCATCCCTTACAATGAGAGTGTACCACTTCCCCCCCAAGCTCTGCACCCTTGCCTTCCCACTCAAATCCACGAACACTCTCTGCAGTTTCTTAACTGCTCGGGTTGACGTCCTGTTGGGGATGGGCTTGGATAGCCCCTTTGCCGTCGAGCACCCCATGCACTCCCGGAGCTGGCCCACCAGCGTCACCCCTTGCTGCTTCGCCGTGTTCTTCAGTAGCACCTCGTGGGAGTGGCCGTGCGTGCAGTGGAAGTCGTTGATGTCAACGGGGGTGCGGTTCGCTTTCGCGTTACCAGGAGCAATTATGGCACAGGCTAGTTCCCTACCCGAGTCTATGCGGTGACCAGTCTGAACGAACAGGTCCCCCCATAGAGGGAAGTACACCGACTCCCCCCCACCAACGAACACCTCCAACTCACGCTCGTCTGCGGCTAAGCGGCCCTTGGTTTGCTTCAAAAGGGCTGTGAGGGACGCGAGGTTGTAATTCAGCTCCGGCACATGAGCGACCCGTTTCAACAGCAGGTCTGTGGTCCCAACGCGAGAACCGATGGTCACCCTCACGTCGCCGTAGCCTACTATGGCGAAGGCTTGCTTCCCTGCGGCGACACTCAAACGTCGATCGCACTCATGGTAGTTTTCGAACGCGTTAGCGCTCGGGAACATGTGGTTGGTTGCGCCGGTATCGGCCACAAACCTTTCCTGCCTGGCCTGCTCTACACCCCCTCGATCAACGACTCTGTTCCACTCGCCTGTGAAGTCACGGACCACTAGCGCCTCCTCTGCCACGTCCAGTGCGGTGGCGTCCAAGACCGGCAGCTCCACCGCGAGCACCGCCTGCTCGGACGAGCACTTGCTCTTGTCGTGTCCGTAGCCCAGGCATTTCTCGCATCGCAGGGGCTCCGGCTTGGTACAGGCGGCCGCCTGGTGACCCTTCTCTCCGCACCGGAAGCAGCGGCCGTGCATGCTACCTGCACCGCCGCCGCCTCCGCCGCTGTTGCCACCACCACCGCCCTTGCGACCACCCCCTTTCCCCTTCTGGCTGCCACCGCCGCCGCCGCCCTTGCTGTGGCCGCCGCTGCTGCGGCCGGGCGCTCCGCCCCTGTTGCCACCGTCGCTCGCGAGGAAAGCATGCTCCGCCTTCCGCTGGCCCTTCGTGGCCCTCCTCCCCTCCGGGAGGCTCGCGTGCACGGTACTGACTACCCTGATTATCTCGCCCTGGTCCAGGTTTGTAGCCGTCTCCAACAAGAATTTGGCTTGTTGGTACTCGGGTGGAAGGGCATCGACAAAGTGTGCGAGAACAAAGGGTGTGTCAGCGTTGAGCCCTTTTTCCCGCAGTCGTGAGTACAGCAGCTCGAGCGTGTATAGATGCTCGACAGGGTTGCTGTTGCTGTGTGCGGGGATCGTGAATCGAAACATCTTCTTCATGAGGGCTTGTTTCGAGCCCTGCGACTCCGGGTTGTGTACTTTGTCGAGCTCCGCAAGGATCTCCTTTGCGGTCTCGCATTTATTCACGATTGCCTTGTCGGCTTCTCGGACGATGGCTGTAGTCACAAAGTGGAACGCCTGGAGGCCCCTCTGAACCTCATCACTTGTGTAGCCCAAGCTATACAGCTCCGAGCTAGGCCTGTTTGGGTCACCGACGGGTGCGTGCTTCTCGGCGTTGCCGATAAGCTGCCCGTCCAAGCCTACGGTTTTTGCGGCTTGAATAAGTGCCTTCCTCCACGAGTCGTACCCGTGGCCGCGACTCTCCCCTTCGAGACGCGGTGCATTGACCGTAACACGTTTTTGGCTACTACTGCTGTACCCATCAAAAAATGCTCCGGCCCCTCGAATTGCGGTTTGCTCACCTTGGGGGTTTAACCCCCTCGCTTCCCCGCGGTCCGGTCCTACGCCCGGGCTCATTCCGGCTGGCCCCACAGGATTCGCTCCCGATCTACCTGCCCAGCCAGTCGTCACTCTCGCTGGAACCCCAGGACTCGCTCCCGGTATGTTGTCCCAGCTGCTTTCCCGCGGGTGATTTCGCCCATCACGGGCCGTTTCCCGGGAAAACGCCCCGCCGCCCCCAGGCGGCAGAGCCTCTCTCTGGCTTGGGACGGCAGCACCGCCGCCCCTACTGGCATCGCCCGCCACGGCGTCACCAGGCTCCGTCCTCTTCAACTCCATCAATACGCTCATCAGCTGCGATAACTGGCCCTCCAGCCTCGCAATCGCCGGATCCTCGGCGTGTTGCTGTTGCGTGGCTGAGGTCTCTTCCCCCAGCCCTGCGACGGAACCGCTGTCCGACGCAGACATGACCCGATGCGGCTATCCCTCGAGGGACAATCAATCTAAACTCTAGAGTGTTTGTCGGCCGTACTCCGCGTACTTATCGGGTATTGTTTGTGTAGTGTATTAACTTCAGACGGTGAGGCAACGCCCGTACCCAGGGCGCTGTCGTGCTCAGAGAGGAGGAGTGGCAGCAGGGCTGCTGCACACAACAAAAGGGGGCCCCGGTGCATTATCACCGTACCCCTACCTAAAAGGTTCTACACCATCTGCGTCACACTTGTACGTACGGCTAACATATCCAAACCATGTCCGTAGACCCACGAACAATGCGCCATATGCAGCTCGAGCAGATAACGGTGTATGCGGCGGCAATTCTTTCCGCTCATCATTCATATATATATATGCATATGACTTCATTGAAAAGGTTTTAACGCGATGCGTTCGATGCGTTATTTACTCAATTTCCGATTACAAAAGTTTCGTATGCGGAGTACCCTACCCAAGTACGTCAGACCACCCGGGTTTGTACAACAACAGTGCTGACGACTTGGTCGAAAGCAGTGGTCTCCATGTCGGAAGACCATATCTTGGAACATTCCTTGGGTAGGTGCAGCCAGCCCTGCACGCCTCGGTTTGTAGGTGCTCTGGGCTATTTTTTTCACAATTTTACGAACAACTTCAGGGAAAAGCGCGTTCCCTACCGACTGAAAATGTCTCTATTTATAAACGAGACCTGGGCGCGGGTGCCGCACAAAGGATGGACAGAGGAGGCGAGAGGAGGCACAGCAGTATCATTCGGTTTCTTACAGAACGGGCCCGGAGATAAGAAACAAACGTCATATTCGGGTCGAGCCTCAATTTCTTAATTTCGCCCGAAGGACCCACCAAAGTTGGCCAATTTCTTAAAACGGATTTCTTAATGCCTTTGGGCTGTCGCATCATCCTGGTGATCACATTTTCCTATTTTCTTTATTTCTGGCGAAGAAACCAACAACACACCAAGCCTTAATTCGGAGCATTTTAAATCGACAGCTCGGTGGTGGCAAACATCAACGTTGATTATGGGGTTGGCTCTCCTGACCTTCCTCCCGATATTTGTGGCATTACAGCAGTACGTACAACAACAGCAGAGGGTAGCGCTGCCCGCGGCGGCGCGGGGGGCGACGCGAAATATCCACGCTTTCCCCCTAACAAAATATTAAAATGATGAGCGGGAGGTGGCGGCAGCAGCAGCAGTATTATAGGACGTTTCTTATTGGGCACGCTTCCTCAGCTATCCGTTTTTTCTTGTGTCTCGAGTATCATCGCCTATCTCGTGGCCGGGATTGAGTTGAGTTTCTTAGCCCTCTTTTTATTTTTTGTAAACGTTTGAGCTTTTCGGGCCCGTTCTGTACTGCAAAGTGGGGTCGACGGTTTTCCATGACGGCACACTATTCGTACGCGCCGTGCGAATAGTCTCTCTAGACCACACAGACAGAGTTGCAGTTTTCTTCCCTCTGCGAGAAGATACACGCGTGCGTTGTCTACATACCACTTTCGCAATAAAATAACACAGCAACAGTTAGCCAGTTTTTTTTTTTTTTTTCACTTCAAAATCAGCGCGCTCACAGCACTAGTGCCGTGTATTCCAACCCGTGGTCACACAGAAGAGCCTCCCGTCCTGCGGTACTTCGCCTTCAATTTTTAATGCGAGAAGAGTTTAGCACTCCCTTCCCTCTTGTGTACACACGAACTAGCGCTATACACTTGGTCAGGAGCGGAAGCGAGAGAAAAACTCCCTTTGCAAGAAACCTCTGACCTGACCTCTAGAAGGTTACGAGGCTACCAACCAGACCACCGGGGCGACCGGCGTATGTATGCAGATGATGTTCATGTTTTACGTGTTTGCAGTTTGTAGTATTATAGTCCTTGACAACAAAGTGTATATGCCTATCTATGCGTCCATGTTGTGTGACCCCCAGAGTCCAAAGGAGGAGTGAGTGTCGTTAACCGCATGTAATACATAAATTGTAGGGGCGACATCAGCGAGGAAGAGTAGGCGAAACGAGGAGTGGAGGAGTGCCAGGCAGGCCAAAACCAGTCGAAGGGGGCGGCGCAATTTGTATCCCAAAGTACCTCCTCGTCCCTGAAGGTCATTCCCATCCGCGAGATACGAAACCGCCAGTATCGGCACAATCCGAACAATCTACCTCCACGCACGAACACAAAACGGAGGCGAGTCAAACACGCCCGCCCCATTTCTTTCACGCGCACCCGGCGAACGTTGGGTAGAGAGAAAAATACCGGCCGAACGATAAAATACTAACGGATGAACTGTTCAACCTATTAATGTCTATAGTGGAGGGATTATTTCTCGACGTACGTACGTGAAACAGCAACTGTTCTTTTGTTCTGGTGTTCAACCCACCAATCGGTCCCCGCATCCACGCCTTTTTCAGCCTGAGAAAACTCGACCCCTCTTTGAACTTTGAACAGATACCACTGATGATACTAAAACAGACCAACGCCTCACTTTCAAGCGCATGCACCCTGCGTATTGTGTTGCTAACGTGATACCCCAGCCATCAACCAAGAGCCAACACGGAAACAGGGCGTACCAATATTTTACCGTACACACGTATACATCACATCCACACAGGATCCTATATATCCTGTGTACTCGCATAGATAGGTGCCTAAACGACGTATTCCTTGACCAACCCTGCTCATCTTGTCTTGAATGCACCATACACATACTTCTTGATGCACGACGCAATAGAGCAGCGTGTATGGAATATATATGGACTGCACATCTAATCGATGTTCATTTGGGCAATCGATATCCATTTGGACTATTTTTTTCCTTATTAAAATAAAGTTGCACACACACCAAAATAATGAGTGCTGTTGTGAACTTCTAACTATCGGCACCACCACAAATCCACAAACACAAATAAATTCTGTACCCGCCGCCCAACATCTTCTCATCATAGTCTATCCCTCTACACCCCACTTCTCCACTTCTCCAGCATGTATCAGTGGGATGATCGAAATTATGGTTGGATATCTGAGCAAACGAATGTTGTTCTGGGCCACCATGTGCTATCGTCCCTACCGTTGTCAAGAAGGGTCGAGGTCATTATCCCGTACATGGCAACATGCCTCGTCGCCACGGAAAACGGTAATTACGATGGTGACTACCACATCCATCCGCCACGATGCAGGGTCGTTTTTCTCCGCTCTCCTTTGGGGGGTCCATTTTTGTTTGCGACTAACTTTCTAGAAGCCGAAATCAAACCTCTGAAGCCAGTCTAATGGTTTGGTTTCGGCTCCTAGAAAAGTAAGTCATGGGGTTGGTGAGCCCCTTCACTTTCACTTCCGAGGAGGGTGACTCCCCTTGCCAGCGCTACTCTCCGTCCAATCTTTGTTTCGCTTCATATCGCTCGCCACCCACATCCTGCAGAATGTCCCAGGGTCGACGAGTCCTTTCGTCACCCATACTCTGGCCGGGAGTATCCAGGGTCTCAGGAAAAAAATATTCAAAGTGTTCATTCATTCAGCCTGGGTCTCGCCCGACAATTTTTTCAAGAAGCCGAAATCAAGCTGACTACGGTGACACGTACAATAGACTAAACGCGTTTTTTGTCAAAATACATCATGGCGGTACGCCATTGAAATGCAAAGCCGCTGCGGCCCGCCAATGGCCCGCGGTTCTAGTGGGGTCTCGCTTCTCCGTGCGTGAATAAAGACCCCACCGCACCGGTTACATGTCCCGCCTGGAAGTACCACCCCCTGACCGTCTTCAGGGCTCCTGTCACCCTCATTGGTACCCCTACCTTCTTCCGCGTTCCTCTCCCCCCCACCACGCATTTTCACCCATGGCACGTCGCGTATCGATATCCGCCGTCAACATCACCGCTTACTCCATCCGCTTCGGCCTACCCCCACCATCACATATGCCGTCATCACCATTGTCATCACTTCTGGTGCATTGATGCATACCCTTCTTCCATCTGCCTCATCCTCATCCAGTACCTCCGTTGGCAGCTCGTACCTCCAATACACCCTCATTTCCATGCACACCCCCGTCACTGCTCTCGTTGGCGCGTCAAGAAATACCGCCTCGAAGGATCCAGCATGGCAATGACGAAAGACGCCGCCTTTTTCTTACTTGCCACCTCTCCCGCCCCGTCCCCAAGATACCACCGCCACCTCCGTGCTTTGGCCAGCTGTGCTGCCTGGAGAAAATACATCTTGAACCACCTCCGTTGGACATTCCGTCCGACATAGTAGCCCGACCAAAGGGGAGTGCGGAAGTCTGTAACGTGTTGCGGACGGTAAGTAAGTCCAAATGGTTCCGACGGTTTTGAATGTTCAAGTTTCAACACGACATTCTGTCGCCATCCAGACTAGTGTCCTCACGCTTGCCTTGTGATGGCGACGCGTCCACTTTTTCTCTTTTCCTTCTGTTTCTAGTGACACAAGGACTTTTCTTAAGTGTTCGTTCTGGACCGTTCTCTGCCCCCTGCCTGCTTTAATGCAGGAGGACCACAACGATGAAGACAATGGCGGCAGGGACGATGGGGATCGTGCCTATCGTGCTGCTTGCTCTTAGTGGAACCTTGGCCTCCGCCGGCTCGGCTTTCAGTGGCAGTAGCGCTCACAACGAGGTATGATTGACTCTTGATGCGTTGCGACATTGCGTCTTCAAACTGTTTTCAAACCACATGAACAGAAAGGAGCGAAAATGCTTCGCCATCTTAATATTGTTGGCGTTAGTTCTTCGCCTTTCAGTATTTTCTTGACGCAAAAGCTGGGGCCATACAGAATGAACCAAGTCAGCTTCAAGTGGCCGTTGTACAAGTGTTTCTTCGTGCTATTGCAAAGGTTTGCCAGTCATGCCTCAACATGCGTGTTGCTTTCCTTTCGAGCGCTTATCCTCTGTCAACAGTGTTCGTGAGGTGGATTATGCCATCCTTACGAAGGCTACTGCGGTAGTACTCATGTGTGGTTTTGAGCTATGCAGGTGCGCAAGTGCGTGACCGTCCATCGGTCATTTGGATCTTCGGGGTATCTCCGGTAGTAGGATCTTTGGCAAGTTGTCGCGCATTCCTTGCTGTCATGTATTCCGAGTTCCGAATGCGTCTTGCGACTGTTGCTCGCGTGCCTCGGTGTTTGTGATGCACCTGAGTGCCCACTCTCTTCCGTTGCTTGTGTCTACGAGGACGACCAATAAAACGACTTTACCATCTCTTCACATTGTCAAACGGGACAGCCGTGCTCATCCAGCAGCACTCGGCTTGGGGCCAATCAACACTCTAGAGTTCTTGTGGCGTTAACGTCATAGTCTAGTGCGGCAGACACACATGTCTTCGAACGACTCCGGGAACTCTGGCGGGGGCGAGGCTGGCCCGACTCATGAGGAGCTTAGGACGGCCATCGACGACGCCGTGGGCGACGCCAGCACCAGAATGGAGAAGATGGTGACGGAGAAACTGGAAGGCATCATGAACACCTTGTCCCGGTTAGTGCCCGGGACACCGCCCGCCGGAAGTGCGACCGCAGCGGGCGGCGGGGGGGAGTCACAGGGGAGGACGCACGCCTTCCCTGGCGCGGGTCAGCTAGATCAAGCGCCGAATACTGGACGAGGGCTCGAGGGAGCGAGAGGACTGCGAGGCCCGGAAACACGAGAGCCTACACCACACGGTGCTATCTCGCGAGAGGGAATCAGCAGAGAGGAGCAAGCTTCACGGTATGCTTTCAGCTCGCATGCCCGTATCCCACGCCTGAAACAGTTGGACTTCAACGGAGACGAGAAAAACTGGCTGATGTTCCGAAACGATTTCATTACGCAGGTTCAGACTTGTGGGATGGGTCGCGCCCTGAGCGACAGCAGAGACATTGAGGTCCTAGGCGTAGACGATGATGGCATGATAGAGCAAGGAGTGGAAGTAGGGGAGATAGCCATGTACCGGGATTTGTGGGGGATGCTGACCGGAGCGATATCCAACAACTCCACAAAAATGCTGGTGTACGATCGAAAGGGGCCCTCGGCAGCGTGGCGTGCGTTAGAAGAAACATTCACCCCCTTGACCGGCGGCGAGCAGATCTCGCTGATCGGAAAGTTTTATAATGCCCAACAAGGGAAGAACCAGGAACCCCGAGTGTTTTTCCAGGAGTTCAAGTCCGTAGTGACTAACCTAGAGTTGGCATTCGACCAGCCCATCCCAAAAATGCTCGTGTATGCACGGTTCCTCGATGCGCTTTCCCCGGAATTTGAGATTCAAAAGCAACAGCTGCTCGCCCAGAAAACACTCGATGAAGAAGAGATTTTGAGAGTGCTTCGAACACGGGCTGGGCAACTGAAAGCGGAGGAAAAGAAGGGGAAGAGTGATCGGCGAGCGAACCATCATGCGTTCGTAGCAGTAGAGGGGAAGGGGGGAGGAAAGAGACGTCCGAAACAAAACCGAGGTTACGAAGAGGCGAATTTAGCTAGCGACAAGAGAGTCAAGTGCTACATCTGTGATGGTGACCACTATGCGAGTGCATGCCCAGAGAAGCTTTGCCAGAGGTGCGGAAAAAAGGGGCACAACGCGAAAAAATGCCCATCGAGAACTGAAACTGCAGTCGCCGCGATTGGAGGCGGTGGTGTCGAGTTGGACGTCGCATACGAAGCACTCTGATGTTGTCTAGTTCTGTTTTCCCAGCGGGGCATCAACGCCCGTTCGCTTTCGTGCCTTGCGTGCAATTCGGCTCGTCGGCATTCCCCCATAAAGAGCCGATTTTGATGATACGACTGACGAAAGTACAAAGGGGAATTTTTTCTGGCCTGTTACTTTTCCGCCGTTCGCTCGTTGTTTTTTTCTTGTGTGTTCGATCGGGATACGAACGCAGTCCACGAAACTCGATGTTGCCTGTCCGGTATACCATGCGCATCTCAGTAACTAACCGCGTAGGTTGAGCCATGATGAGGCTTATTGCACGATGAAATACTGAGGATGGTGTGGCATTCCGTTGTCGTCTCACTTTGAGGAATGGTGATCCGCAGGGCACTGCGGTCACACCAATTTGATTGATGATGTTCGGAATTATTTCGCCTGAAATCAGGGAGGGCTGATGAATGACGCCTTTTTCCGTGATAGATGGCTACCAGCGTCTCTCATATTAGCAGGTACCGGCAGGCTGGTTGATGAACTGTTTGTGATTGATATGCTGCTTCGATCGTCCTCTGATGTGTAGGCTGAGAGGGGGCACCCTCCCCTAACATGTGGTTGATTGCCCCTTTTATATGATCTTTCATTGATGTACAGACCGAGGGGGGCACCCCTCACTGTCATGTGATCGACAATGGTGATCGGGGTTGGTTGCAGACGCGCCCCGTTGCTAACAGCAGCTGGATACAGCAGTAGGGATCCTGTTGCTGGGAGGGAGTTACTTGTGAAGGAGTAGCGAAAAAATGTCTAGGTCCAGTGTCTCTCGAAGCGGGGTACCGTTGTGGTTGAGATACTGCTTGATCTTCCTCTTGGTTGATCGCCCTCTATAAAAATGTCATTTAGCGATGTAGCGTTAGGTTTTACGTTTTTCCGCTGCAATTTGGCATTGGTGCTTGTGGCCTTAGGCGCGCCGCGGTGCTGACAGCAACTCGATACAGTAGGGATCCTGTTGGCTGGGAGGGGACTACTTGAAAAGGGGTAGTACAAATGCCTGACAGTTGTAGACGTGTAGGTTTGCAACTTTGTGACTGCTGTGTTGATTGTGTTGACAGTTCAATCAGCAGGATGACCCGTGGGGGCGGAGGGTTTTGATCCGGTGGCCGGGTTTCCCTTCGTTTGTTTTATTTTTGTTTCCTTTTGGAGTTTTCTATGAGTACCCTGAGCGCTTTGGTTTTGAGAGCATTCGTTATGATGTACAGAATCAGGGAGGGTGTTCGTGAGGTGGATTATGCCATCCTTACGAAGGCTACTGCGGTAGTACTCATGTGTGGTTTTGAGCTATGCAGGTGCGCAAGTGCGTGACCGTCCATCGGTCATTTGGATCTTCGGGGTATCTCCGGTAGTAGGATCTTTGGCAAGTTGTCGCGCATTCCTTGCTGTCATGTATTCCGAGTTCCGAATGCGTCTTGCGACTGTTGCTCGCGTGCCTCGGTGTTTGTGATGCACCTGAGTGCCCACTCTCTTCCGTTGCTTGTGTCTACGAGGACGACCAATAAAACGACTTTACCATCTCTTCACATTGTCAAACGGGACAGCCGTGCTCATCCAGCAGCACTCGGCTTGGGGCCAATCAACAACAGGTTTAGAGCTCAATAGATTTCACGTGTTCACGGCGCCAACGTGCCGCAGGCCATGTTAAGTATGGCAGCGCATCGCTGTCCACCCTCATTGTTTCGATGAAGCCTTATTGTAGAGGCCTCTGCACACCACTCGTGGTCACGTGCGGCCTCAGGTACCTCAGGTGTAGGGTGGTGTCCTTCTCACCGCTTTGTTAGGTATGTGCCACATGTAGACACCAACGCCAGCGGCGGTGTTCGACCTCTATTTTCGTTGAAGATCTGAGTTGTCACTTGGGAAGCGCTAGTTCGGACCTTTGCTTTGTTCGTCTTGATAAAATCGCACTACAGTTTGGCTTCCACTTCATATTGGGTGGCTACCCAACGCTTTTTTCTCGCCGCGTTTTGGAGTATTGCCTGGTTTTTAACCTATAATGCTAAGGATGACAGCACGACAAATGCCGTTGACACAAGGCTTTAAATGCGGATGAAACCCTTGGCTCGGGCCACTGTTGAGACTACGCGCGCTGCGTCATAGGCAAGTAGAAGGACAAGATTTCTCCGGTTGAAGAGTACGTCGACGTGTTCGAAACCCTTGCTTGCTTAAACCGTTTTTGTCAACAGGGAAACGTCGAACTTCTCGCCGACAATGGAACGATCAACATCAATTTGCGCAGCCTCCAGGCCGAAGGTACGAAGTAGAGGGGGCGACGAACGCCGACAACATGGTATGCTTGTCATCCCTAGTTGGTGAGAGCATGGCGACAACCATTGGCCATATGGCGCACGTGATCTATGGTGTCTTCCCCGTGTCTTCAAGCGCGCGTGTATTGAAGCAGACCCGATTATCCCAGAATACCCTCTGTTCCTCTGCTACTCCCGACGCACGCGCCCCCTCTCTATGGTTTAAAAAGCCGCTCGTCTTTTGCAGCTGTAGACCAGAAATAGTCGACTTGACGCGGGGCTCCTTTGCTTGGGGTAGAGTGGTCGGCGCTTCAACGCTATACTCAGGTCGCGCCGAAGTGTTCTGGGGGTGACCTTCGGTTGGGCGGAAGGACGCCGCCACCGTTCATTTTGGTTGACCGCCGAAATGTCTCCATCGAATGGTCTCTCCACTTCCTGCAGACCCTTCTCCGCGGGCCTAATAATATTCACTACCGCCCCTCCTTGATCGATAACGTTTTGTGTGGAGATGATACTATGCCATATCGTCATCACTGCCCTCCGGAACCGGCCAATCAACTGAGAGTGCGACGGTGGCCGAAGCCAGCCCCACGCTCAGTAACAGGGCGCCGTGCAAGCGACTTCTGATTTTTGCATTCGGGATCGACTTGAGTGTGAAGCCGGCCTCAGGCTGAGAAACAGGGCGCCATTCAAAGGACTTTGAATTTTTTTCGCACTCCGGACGCGCACAATAACGGGGCACGTAAAGTCTGTTGAGTCGCCCCAGGGTGTGTGGTATCTCGTATCACGTACGATTTTTTTACGATTGTTTTCTTCACTTCTCGTCGGGTAGCGGTTCCCCGCGCGTGCTCCTAGGGCATGCGTGCGACCGCGTATGCCGCCACAGCTGAGCCGCGGCTGTCGTGCACAACACCGGCTGAAGAGAACGGTAGCAGTAGAGAAAGGATTCAGGGTTTCGCGGCACGCTTGGCGCGTCTCATTCTCTTCAGCATCCACCTGACAAAGTGAGCCTCTACGACCAGATGTTGTTGCGTGCCAGCCAAGCGTGTTCCGCGCCTGGTGCCTCACCTCCAGCCCGAAGGAAAAAGACACTACTACGTCATGTGTCCACTTGTCTACGTTGGCCGATGTTCCAATCCTTCGACGTGCTCACGTACTTCGTTGTCCTCTCTCGCGCTCACGAGCATAACAGTCGACGACTACGGCCCACGCGTGCTCTCTTTGCTAGTATCCAGAAGGTATTGGGGGCACGCGAAATGTGCTCACATGTCTGTAGCCAACCGTAATGCGTTACAACTCTTTCCGTTTGAACCAACGTCAGTTTATTCCGTCTCCGACAACAGCTTCGCTTGTTAGTTTGCACCACGTCATGGCTCATGTAACCGGGATGCCTGTCGCGCCCATTTGAAATCATTCTGATGTACGTCAGCGCATGTTGTCTTCATCTGCAGGACAGACATCGGCTATTTGACCGATCTGCAATTCACCACGTTTCGTACCGTCACGTTTTGCACATCTATGAGTGTGCTTTGCTTGACTAACTGTCGTATCTGTAAACCTTGATCAAGGTAAGCCGTGAGTCTCAAGCGAGATAGCTCGCCAAAGACGACGCCAAGTTCCAGGGGTGCACGATCGACCAATATATACGGTTTTTCCGCGTCTGCCGACTTTAACTCACCTCTTCTAAGACGCCTGTGATTCAAATGACGTCTTCACCTCAAACGAGCAGTTGAGACGTGTGACGGCGGAATTGTCGGCATCCAGCAGAGCGATATATGCTGCTCCTCAAGCTGCGGATCTTGCGGAGGTACCGGGTGCACTTCCCGAGACGGTGGATCCGAAGCCTGCTGTGGTTGAGGTGTCAGGGCCTCCGGTCGCTTTTGCTCTGTTACGGGAGAAGCTCCCTGCATGACCGGTGAGCCTATCGGAAACGCTCCCCCGAATTTGAGACCTCGGTCACCGCACATGTATGTGTTCCGTTCCGTGCCCTCACTCGGTTGTGAAGAGGTACTGCAGTTTTTTGTTTTCTTTCGAATTGCCTTGATTAATATTTCTGTGGCCTACGGAGGGAGACATCCCCCGTACCACACGTTCCGCACGGCACAAAGCCTCTGCGGTATCCTAACGTGTCTCTGCTTCTAAACACAAAATCTCCCTCCGAATACTACCAGACGGGACGAAACTGTTGCACAGTAGCAGTCTCGGACGATTGAGCCTCCCAATGGTACGCACACTACCATTCAGAAAACACCCCAATGCCTCCCAATGGTACGCACACTACCATTCAGAAAACACCCCAATGCTACGCCATACTTCTACGTGGCAAACGGTTGCACCAATTCCGAGTCACAGAAATATTTAGATGCCTCTTCTAGGTGAGTCCTCACTCGTAACATCTCCCATCCCCCACCTTCGAAAGAAAAGGGGTGGGTGGGCGGGAGAAAAGCTACGAATTTCTGCTAGCTACGGGTCCAAACTTCGATGTAGCTAGCTGCTGCCCTCCTTCCCGCGTGACCCTCCGACGCGGGCTGCGTGTTACACACTGTGCATTCCTCAACACGTGGCCCTTGGTCCAGTAGACACGCGTCTATCATACTCTTGATGCAGGAGCAGCGAGGCAGCAGAATGAGAATTCCGTGAGACCTTTCTTTTTGCAAGACCCCAGAAAACCAAACCAAGACAACCCAACCAACACGCCACAACAAGAACTCAAATACAACCGTAGATCTGGGAGATGTTCCGAATTCTTCCGTGCACAATAAACTACAGTTTATTCGGTCTTCGACAACAAACTTTCATTTTAAGCGAGTGAAACGTGATGTTTTCGTACTGACCAATCAAAACCTGACGAACAATTGAAACGGCCATCTAGAATTTAGCTTCTCCGGGACCTATGTATCTTGCAGCTACGATTCTCTTCGGTCAGGCACTTGCTATCACATCAGGGTCAGACCACATCGGAAACAAGCAGCGCTATCGGAAGTCTAACGTTCCGGTTCTATGCATCGACAAATGCCGTTCAACGTCCTCTTCTTTGGCAACACGGCGCCAACAATACGATGAACGGATCTTGCGCCATTCTGAAACAGGCCCGGCCCCTACGCCGGAACCTACGCCGGCCCCGACGCCCCCCCCTACCGATGAAGGTAAGCGGTGCTCTGTCGCCGCCTTGCGCCAAACCCGACAGTATGTCTTGAGCATCAGATATCTTGCCGACCTGAACACCGTCCACTGCACACGACGAGTTGATAATCGTGGCTCCTCGAAATTGCAAGTGCTTGGTGCAGCAGCTTGGATATCCTGATAATGATCGGAACAGCAAGACTGGCGAGGTTTCAGCACCCCGTCATAGCTCATGTAGCCGGGACCCCTGTCCCGCCAATATTGAACGGTTTCGATGTATGACATGCTGTGTTCCATCTACAGCACAGACATCGACGTTTTGACTGATGCTCAAAGTGCCCCCACGTTTCGCTCTGTCACATCTTGGATTTGTCTGAACCATGGCTATGGTGAGGCGCGAAATGAGCTATAAAACTGAAACTACTCACCCACGACCACGCCAGGTCCCAGGTTGTGCGGGATTGACCAATACTCCGCTTGTTCCGCGTCTGCTGAGTTGAACTCAACTCTACGATGTATGACGGCTGTGACTTAAATACCGTCGTCATCCGAAACGAACAGTTCCGATGTGCGACGGCGGAATTGTCGGCATCCAGCAGAGCGATATATGCTGCTCCTCAAGCTGCGGGTCTTGCGGAGGTACCGGGTGCACTTCCCGAGACGGTGGATCCGAAGCCTGCTGTGGTGGAGGAGTCAGGGCCTCCGGTCGCTTTTGCTCTGTTACGGGAGAAGCTCCCTGCATGACCGGTGAGCATATCGGAAACGCTCCTCCGAATTTGAGACCTCGGTCACTGCATATGTATATGTTCCGTTCCGTGCCCTGACTCTGTTTTGGGGAGGTCCTGTAGTTTGAGCGGGTGAAATGTGATGTTCGTACTGACCAACCAAGACCTGACGAAAAGTTGAGACGGCAATCTAGAATTTTACTCTCAGTGAACCTTTATGCAGCTACAACTCTCTTCGTTAATTCGTTAAGGCACTTGTTGGCACAATGGGGTCAGACCAAATCGGAAACAGGCGGAACTATCTGAAGCCTAACGTTCCGGTTCTATAAATCGATATATGCCGTTGAACGTCCTCTTCTTTGGGAACACGGCGCCAACAATACTATGAACGGACGCTTGTACCATTTGTGAAACAGGCCCGGCCCCTACGCCAGAACCCACGCCAGCCCCTACGCCGCCTCCTACAGATGAAGGTAAGCGGTACTCCGTTGCCGCTTTGCGCCAAACCCGACAGTATATCAGATATCTTGCCGACCTGAACACCGTCCACTGTACACGACTTGATAATCGTGGCTCCTCGAAACTGCAGGTACTTGGTGCTGCAGCTTCGATATCCTGACAATGATCAGAACAGCAAGACTGACAAGAGATTTGAGCGCATCGTCATAGCTCATATAGCAGGGGCGCCTGTCGTGCCTATATTTAACGGTTTCGTTGTAGGCCAGATCATCTTGTGTTCCATCGGCAGGACGGACATCGACGTTTTGACTGATCCGCAAAATGCCCCCACGTTTTTCTCTGTCACATCTTGCGTTATCTGTGAGTGGGCTTTGCTTGACTGACTGTCTTATCTCTGAACGATAGCTATGGTGAGGACATGGCGAGGTGCAAAGTGCGCTTCAAGGTGAATCAGTTCACCGACCATAGCACCAGGTGCCGGGTAGTGCGGGATTTACCATTTGTGACGTCTGCGCGGTGTCTTGTCACTTAAACTTAACTCTGCGAAATGGAACGCCTGTGATATGAATCGCGTCTTTACCCGAAACGAACAGTTCCGATGTGCGACGGCGGAATTGTCGGCATCCAGCAGAGCGATATATGCTGCTCTTCACGCTGCGGGTCTTGCGGAGGTACCGGGTGCACTTCCCGAGACGGTGGATCCGAAGCCTGCTGTGGTGGAGGAGTCAGGGCCTCCGGTCGCTATTGCTCTGTAACGGGAGAAGCTCCCTGCATGACCAGTGAGCATATCGGAAACGCTCCTCCGAATTTGATACCTCGGTCACCGTATATGGGTTATGTTCCGTGCCTTCACTCTGTTTTGGGGGAGGTACTGTAGTTTGAGGGTGTGAAGCGTGATGTTCGTACTCACCAATCAAGACCTAACGAACAATTGAGAAGGCCATCTAGAATTTAGCTTCTCCAGGACCCCACATGTACCTTGCAGCCACGATCCTCTTCGGTCAGGCACTTATTGACACGGCAGTTTTCAGACCAAATCCGAAACAGGCACAGCTATCGGAAGCCTAACTTCCAGTTCTTGCATCATCGACATATGCCGTTGAACGTCCTCTTGTCTGGCAACACGGCGCCAACAATACTATGAACGGACGCTTGTACCATTTGTGAAACAGACCCGGCCCCTACGCCGGAACCTATGCCGGCCCCTACGCCGCCCCCTACAGATGAAGGTAAGCGGTGCTCCGTTGCCGCTTTGTGCCAAAACCTACGGTATGTCTTGAGCATCAGATACCTTGCCGACCTGAACACCGTCCACTGCACACGACTTGATAATCGTGGCTCCTCGAAACTGCAGGTTCGTGGTGCTGCAGCTTCGATATCCTGATGATGATCAGTAGGCCGACACGGTCTATGAGCACCCCGTCATAGCTCATGTAGGCGGGACCCCTGCCGCACCTATTGGAAATGATTCTGACGTGCTATAGGTCAGCGGATGTTGTGTTCCATCGGCAGGACGGACATCGACTCTTTGACTGATCCACAAATGCCCACACGTTTCGCTCTGCCACGTCTTGCATTATCTGTGAGGGTGCTTGACTGATTGTCGATATCTGAACAAGCGCTATGCGAAGCCGAAAAAAAAGCTTCAAGCTGACTCAACTCGCAGACAACGACGCCAGATCCCAGCGAGTGCGGGGTTGACCATTTATGAGGGCCGGTCTTAACGAAGGAATCGGTTCCCGATTTCACTTCCCGATTTGATTATAAGACCACAAGATCCAAAGAACTCTCTTGTTGATTGGCTAAAAGTTCTGGAACCCGTGGAATCTTTAGGACTTATAATCGGTTCCCTTCTCTCCAAATCGGGAATCAAAATAAAGGTAAAATGATTTAATCGGATCCCGATTTGGGTGAAACGAAACCAACTTCGAACATTAGCGGTCCAGTCGACGGCAAGTGACGCACTGACGCAAAGAAAGTAGTGCCGTGGCAAGGCGCCACACCAAGCCGCGACACCAATCCAGCACGGAGTGCGCACAGGCACACCCACGGTGGGGCACCTTGTTGCGCAAGAGCAGTAGAGGAAGAATGTCCTATTCGCAAGGCGGGGGACGTGACCAGGAGCATCACCAGCATCTGGTCCCGAAAAAAACGTGTGTGGGATGTATGTGTTGGTCTGTGGGGCAATCTCCCGTGGGTTGACGAACTTCAAATGCACAGACGAATTGGCGGCTTTCCGTCGGACGAGGGTCGATTCAAAGTATCACATGCATAGACATCGTGTCAGTACCACACAGAGACCATGTACGCGTTTGGTGTGTGCTTCTCGGGAGCGATAGCTCCCCATGTGGTGTGGCCACGTCATAGCAGTACGTCACAACAGCAATCTGGCAGTTGGCAAGCGGCGGACCTCTCGGGTTGTTCGTGGTGGACTGCAGAAATTCGTTTCCATTTGGCAGATCTCCCGTTAAGACACACAGGCCATTTCTGTCCGGATTTGGGTAGATCCGGCTCTTGTATTCTTATAATCAAATTCGAAATCGAGAACCGATTCTTCGTTAAGACCGGCCCTGACGTCTGCGCGGCGTCTTCTCACTTGAACTTAACTCTGCGAAATGGCACGCCTGTGATATGAATCGCGTCTTTATCCGAAACGAACAGTTCCGATGTGCGACGGCGGAATTGTCGGCATCCAGCAGAGCGATGTATGCTGCTCCTTAAGCTGCGGATCTTGCGGAGGTACCGGGTGCACTTCCCGAGACGGTGGATCCGAAGCCTGCTGTGGTGGAGGAGTCAGGGCCTCCGGCCGCGATTGCTCTGTTACGGGGGAAGCACCCTGCGTTGTGACTGGTGAGTCTAGAGTATCGAACGGCGCTTTGTTCGAACACCGAAGTGACGAACTTACATTCTTGGAAGTTATGTCGTTAGAGTTGACTCCTCCGACTTTGGGCCCTCAGTCACTGCAGAAACATTAGCTCCCCAATGCTCTCACTCGATACTGGAAAGGTGGTTCGAACGGTGGGAATCTTGATGTTCGTACCGAGCATTCAAAACCTAACATTAAGTTGAAACGGCTAGCCAGAATTCTCTCCGTTCAGGCACTTGTTGATACGGCAATGTTCAGACCACATCAGAAAACAGGCAGCGCTATCGGAATCCTAACGTTCCGGTTCTATGCATCATCGACATATGCCGTTGAACGTCCTCTTGTCTGGCAACACGGCGCCAACAATACGATGGACGGATGCTTGCAATATTTGTGAAACAGGCCCGGCCTTTACGCCGGAACCAACGGTCCCTACGCCACCCCCTACAGATGAAGGTAAGCGGTGCTCCGTTGCCGCTTTGGTGCCAAAACCTATAGTATGCCTTGAGCATCAGATGCCTTGCAGACCTGAACACCGTCCACTGTGCACGACTTGATAATCGTAGCTCCCCCGTGCTCTCACTCGATATTGGAGAGGTAGTTCGAACGGTGGGAATCTTGATGTTCGTACTAAGCATTCAAAACCTAACATTAAGTTGAAACGGCTAGCCAGAATTCTCTCCGCTCAGGCACTTGTTGATACGGCAATGTTCAGACCACATCCGAAACAGGCAGCGCTATCGGAATCCTAACGTTCCGGTTCTATGCATCATCGACATATGCCGTTGAACGTCCTCTTGTCTGGCAACACGGCGCCAACAATACTATGAACGGATGCTTGCACTATTTGTGAAACAGGCCCGGCCCTTACGCCGGAGCCAACGCCGGCCCCTACGCTACCCCCTTCAGATGAAGGTAAGCGGTGCTCCGTTGCCGCTTTGTGCCAAACCTTTAGTATGTCTGAGCATCACATATCTTGGAGACCTGAACACCGTCCACTGTACACGACTTGATATTCGTGGCTCCTCGAAACTGTACGTGCTTCGTGCTGCAGGTTGGATATCCTGATGATGATCAGAACAGCAAGACTGACAATGGGTTTGAGCACCCCGGTATGGCGAGGGTTTTGAGCACCCCGTCATAGCTCACGTAGCAGGGGCGCCTGTTGTGCCTATGTATACGAGGTCAGCGGATGTTGTGTTCCATCTGCAGGACGGTTATCGACTCTTTGACTGATCGGCGAATTGCCCCCGCGTTTCGCGCTGTCTCGTCTTGATTTTCGGTGAGTGCGCTTTGCTTGACCGACACCGTATCTCTGAACTACCTGACGAAAAACTGAAACCGTCAGCTAGAATTAAGGCTCCTCAGTTTAGCCGGATTCCCGAGTGGTACGAGCGGTCCCGAGGGTCGTTTGCCCTCCTCCTTGGACCCTGTATGTCCCGTGACCAGAAATGAAGCTAGAAACAAACGTTTGACAAGCGTTTTGAAAAACCTCAAAGCAAAATGTGTGCACGTTTTCTGAGTCGTAGTCAGTATGACGGCGATGAAGTGTTCCACGTTCTGGCCTCCCCCCAAACTCATGGAACACTTGTTTCCTCTCCCTCCGTCTGTCTTTCGTCCGACATTTCTTGCTCCTTTGTTGGCATCGGCTTATTGTTCCGTCATGTGTTTCACAAGGGGCGACGCCTGTGCCATCGTCAGCGTCAACTCCCACACCGATGATTGCCCCGGTCTCAGGTACGTGTCCCTGAGTCGCCAAAGTGGATCACCAAACGTTCTGTACGTGCAGGTATTCAGTTTCCTTCCGACCGATCCACATATACGACCGGCAATCTCGGTGTAACGGTAGCCAATAGCGGTAGTTTGTCAGCGTGTGACACACTTGCTTGCCCGGCATGGATAGCTGGATCACACCTGAATTCCTCATATCTACCAACGGTGTGGACGGTTGATTTCCCTGTTCAAGAAATCGCCGTCGAATAGTTAACGACGGAATTCCACGATAGCTCGACTACGGAATTCATACCCGCACCTTGCTTGGCGAACCTTGAACACTTTTCATGCAAGAAGGAGAGTTTCGTGTGAGGTCGCGAAAACCATCGCTAAATACAAGATGCGCGAGGTCACTTCAGCACAGAATGCAATCATTGTATAACGACAACTATGATTGGTTCGTCTCAGAAGGTACTAATGGATTTCCAATTTATCTACTCTGCAATCTATTTTCGACGTGATACCCCCTCGCTTGATTCCCTTACGCAGACGACACCGTGTGCACAATGGAGCTGACGGAAGCGACGACAGTACCAACAATTCTCGGTGGATCGTCGTTGACGGTGACATCGTCTCTATGCGAGTTCGACCCCTCCGCCATCTTCGAAATCTTTGCTGTCGGCGAAGACGATCTGTAAGTACATAATCAAACCTGTAATGTGCGCCGTTGCGCAAGTGCTACCAACCTGTTCACGCGGAACAAGTCCTCGGCAAGACTGGAAAGATTGAATACGGGTGGACATTTGATTGAAGCACTCTTTGTTTAACTTTGGCATAGTGGGGCAGGCTCAGATGACTGCCTTGTATGACACCAATATGGGAAGACCTTTGCCGAGGTGTGGCGCGTTCGGATAACCCTCTTGTAGTCACCCTGCAACGTGCATGCTACTCCCCCCCCCGCAGCTTGGAGGCCGTGGCCGGAACCGTCATCGATGCTGCTACCGCACAGTTCACCTTGCCGTCGTTGCCCACGGATACCACAAGTGAGACGCCCTTGCTTGTTGCGGATAGTGAAAGCGAGTCCTACCCCTCGATCGTACTGCCTCATGAGGTCATTGTCAGCCCGCTCTCTTGGATGCACCCGCCAAGAGTTTCAGTCTTGGACTGGTGTTCTATCGGCCAATCGAGCGGGGACAAGGACACATGGTCGAAAGCTCCCCGGTAAGTCTGCTGAACCATACCATTCTCTCTCTCCCCCTACGCGTATTTATGTTTGGAAACGCCATATTTATCGGCGTGCTAGGCGTGACGGTGGTGGCTAGTTCTACTACCGGGAAGATAATTGTTGGCAACATCATGCTGTACGACCTCGTCAGCCTTTTGGAGTCCCCTCTCGCCAGCGTGAGCGATACCGATGGTGCCCCGCGCTCGTCGGTCATCACGGACCCTCCTTCCGATCTCCAGCTGGATTGGGACGCGTCATCTATTTCGGCTGATTCCGTCGAGATTGTATTGGCGCTTATCATGGAGGACACCGGAAGCTTTGAAGATGTCGCTGTCTTGGTCGAGGTGCCCAACACGGGGTCGTACCTCATCCCGTCCACTTCGTTGGACGAATTTGACCTTGACGGCAGCGACGTCTTCTTCAAGGTAACTTTCCGGCGATCTCAATTATTGTGCTTCGTTGCTCGTCTCTGGGCTGCTGCCGCTCGTGCATGTTATTTGTCGGGGACCCTCTAGTGCCCGTGTTCTACGGTAATAACATCACTGGGCGTCGGCGGAAAAATTGGCGGCAGCTACATGAATATGTATATTCTGGAGGAATCTCTTTGAAATGGTTCACACTTCGCGCTTGGAAGACAGACGTATGGATGTAGGGAGTTTGCGAGTTGGTGGTGTCCGCGAGTTATTATGTTACACCATACGGACAAATGAAAGCACCAGTGGCGTACATATCAAGAGTTTGATACGATGATGCATATCCACAGAAGCGCACATAATTCATGCGGCCGGGTTCCTCCCCCTGCTGCAGATTGTCGGCAGCACCGCGAGCCTCACACGTCGTCTCCAGGACAGTGGGATCGACCCGATCGTTTTCCCCGAGATGGTGACCACGGGCCAACTGGAATGGATTGAAGATCTTGACGGGAACGAGTCCAGCACGACCCTGTGTGGAACAGCGTTTGCCGACGACTACTCGAGGTAAGTGTACTCCGGCACAATAGGCGGCACTGGAAAGCGAGGTTGGGTTACATGTAATTACGGTCATGCATCGTCAGTCTGGGGCAGGCGTCTACGAGGTCTTCCTCTAGTGCAACCACGGCTGTAACGCAATAAACCCTTGTTTTATGCGCCAAATCGTCGTCACCTGATGCCTTCCTCACAAATCGCGATGAGGTTCACCTAGGTATGGTCGACCTTGGGTATTATTCGATCGCCTGTTGATGGAGAGCATCACAAATGACAGGTCACCAATCAGAGTATGTTCTGCTCTACGTCAAACATATATTTTGCTTGAGTCACAGTGGTTCAAAGGTAGAATGAATATAGTCGATGGTCAACGCAGCCCCATGCCCACGACTTGTCTGTGCAAGCGGAATTGTGTTCCAGGCCCCTGCGTATACCTGTGCGTTTGCCCTAACCTTACGCAGCTACCGAGTTAGGCTTCACATTCGAGTAGTTCGCATCCAAGAGGTCTGATAAATACCCAATTTCCTTTCAGATGCCAGTGCTTTTTCGCAGCGGAGAAAGTCAAGGAAGGCCGCGGTGTTCAGCTCGATATGTTCGATGAGGAATTCCGCTGCCCGTCGACCATTGGCTGCATCTTGCAAGCACCGCCAGGTCTCGTCACGTTATCCACGGTATGTATTTAGTTGCATTTTGCTTGAGGTTGTTGCTGTCGACACTGCGCCGAAAGCCGCGGTGTATCGGAGATAGATAACTACTAGGGTAAGGCGGCCGCCTGCCCGTGGGGCGGGACGCGCACCGGGATCACACAATAGTCTTGGCGTGTGGGTACTACATGTAGATCCGATTGAAAGAAAACTGTGTGGGGTATCGTCATATGAGCGTGGGAAGCTATCGAATTTCGACGAACGATCCGTCTGAGTGGCATTTCTCACGCGTGTCATCTACCGTCTGTCGAATTTGACTCTTGGAGAATCGTTTTTGTGATGGAGGCATGCCGAAAGGCACACCACAAGTTAGTAAGAGAATGGAAGGCAACACCAGTCGTGTGACGCGGTGCAACAGTTATCGTTTCGCGATAGACGAGTAGGACGAGTAGAGGGCGGTTTGCTGACGCTAGGATTCATTGCTATTCAATCTATCTTGGATGCTTTTCTACAGAGAGATGGATTCGTTGTGTCATACGCATAAAATGCATAAATAAGAAAAAAATGATGATAATACTGGTTGATTGGATTGATCAATTTCCCTTTTTGGCGGTAGGCGATGGCATGCAACTCGCAACAGGAGGTGGCATCCCATCCCTAACTCAACTTGGAACGACATGTGCTGGAAGTGTGTGGATGGCGTGTCAGATCGTCCGTGTGCAGTATGAAGTCAAACAGGGATGATACGTAAACAAACTCGGGATACGAAAGAAAGTAAGAAATGTCAGTTTTTTTCGTTTCCACGGGCGTGCCCCACCATAATCTCGCCGATGAGCGCGACGGAAGCACGGGCTTTATGTTTTACGGGCAATGGTCTCAGCATGTACTGTATGTGTGCATTTTCACACGCAAACATGAAAGGCGTCTTGGATGATTTACGAGGGCGACAAAATGCAATAAGAAGTCAAATTTGGGGCAAAAAAGCCAACAGCATGGTCTATGCATACTAAAATCAAGATGTACGTGTCGCAAGGACTTCTGCTTTAAAAAAAGTATAGAATGTTGAACTAGGAGATTGCTTCTACGTATTCGGTAGGCACAGTGTAATATCATCACCAAGTCGCTACACTGGAATGCAAGGATATACGTCACCGAGAACCGATGACTGATCCAAGTACCAAGGGCAAGTTGTTGAGCTCAACGAACGAACGAAAAGGTCGCATTTCCCAGAGCGAGTTCAGTACGAACGTATGCAAACGAATGCCGACATTCCTCAAACGCAAGTTCTCCTGGAGGTCATGCTCAACGTTGTGTTGCAACATGAACATCCTCCAAGTACGCCCCTCTGGCCGAGAACCTACGTATGACGCATGTCTATCAAGTGCCTGCTTCACGCTCTCCGTATGTAATTATTTTTAACCTATCCTCATGACGACCTCAGGAACGTACTCGATGTCACTTTGTACTTGAGCGGCTGAGCCGAGACACCGTGAACCAACAGGTGACCTGTCATCGTTGTAACCCCTGCTTCCCATACCTTGTGCGGTGGACGTTGCCGATCTGTGGATGATGCCATAGAGTGGAGCGGCAACTTTCACCTACACGGTCCTGGAATCGGACTCCTTGATCAGCGGGTGGAAAAACGACATAGCGTGTCCCTTCGGGAGCTGCATGTTTGATTCCGCTGGAGACGACCGAGAAATCGTGTCGTGTAAACGAGATGGCGTTACGGCATGGTTTTGGGACAAAACGCTCGGCAAATCAGTTGCCCCGGCATGCGACCTACACCCCGGAGCGGAGTTCTGTGTGCGTTCAAACGAGGCCACGAGTGGTGGCACCAACACCGGCATCGGCAACCAGGTGTGTGTGCGGCCGGCCGTATGAGTCCCTGAAACTTTTCTGTGCGTTTGGCACCGGCCGGAAATCTGCGAGAAGACTTGAAGCCGCGCCACAACCGTAAAGCTCTAGTGCTCGACCCCTTGGCCAGATGGTGCGTATCGATATTTCTTCACTTTAGAACCTCCTATGACGCACAACTTAACCTGTTCTTCGGTCGTGCCTCGAGCATTGTTTTACCCCACTATTGGGACGACTGGACTTCAGATGAGCAACTTGTTTTTCCTTAGGTGGTGTCTTTTCTCCATGCGGTGCCTGATGTGCGTGAAGCACCATCGAGACCCCATAATCTCGCCGAAAGCGCTTCGCGCTGATGGTGTCGGATTTTAGTGGATGACGTTTTCCAGCTGAGCACAGCAGAGAGGCTATGGTGACTTCCTTGTCCACCCGAATAACCTTAACACAACAATCTATGTGACCCCTGTTCAGAGATCTTCTCATGAAGAGAGAACGGCAGTTCGGGTAGGTATAATTTCACAAGCACGAATTGATTGCTCATGAAAATCCGCCGACAATTATTGGCATGCACCATCCAGAAAGTCTGCCCATAATATCCATTGCTCTTACCCTGGTTTGAAACGTGTTGCAGTGCTGCTACGACACGGCGGGAAATATACTGGTTGACGCAGTTGATGGCGGAGGCACCGTCAACAGGCATGAATCGGAACTCGGCGCGTTGTCTGACCACAAGACAGAGGACACGTTGCCGTTCACGTGGTGCTGCGGTGGCGGAACATCGGTCGATTCCTGGCTGTGTCAGCTGTGTAAGTTTTCCCCATGTATACGCGCTCTCTCCTTCCTCAAATGCCATGATATAGTGGCGACACGTTACGAGTAAGTAAGGTGTGACACTGGTGAAATCACCGTGTCGGACAGTCTGCACGTATTTCCCGAGTAATCTCGGATTTGAGACGCATCTAGATTTCGGAACGAAATCGAGAAGAGTCAGATATTCCAGAAAGGATGTTGGAAAATGACCCCACCTAGTTCAGTCCCCCTTTTCTCTCCCGAAATACGCCGGAGCTATAGAGGAGAAGGGATATATTCGAGAGTCGTAACATGCCGCCTCGCAACACGCGGCGCGCCACGGCGGCGGCTTCGGCGGCTGCTTCTCCTACAACGGCTTATCCTACAAGGGCGTCGACTACTGCTGGTGCGTCCTCCCGTTCGGATTTAGCCTCAGCCCGTACGTCTACCATACTCTCAGCGAAGCGAAGGCGGCCTTTCAGCGTTCCAAAGGCGCCCCTTCTCTCGCATACCTCGATGATTCTTGGCGGAGCAACTTTCTGGCCACATATGGTCGGCCGGCGCGGGATCAGTGGTTGGCAGCCGGGGAAGCGACTCACGTCGCCATGCTGACTTCGCTCTTCTGCGGACAGTTCCTGTCACTCAAGAAGTGCGAGCTTCGACCCGTCAAAGCTCTACAATACCTCGGCATCATCTGCGATTCGGAGACGATGACATTCCGGATCCCGCAAGAGAAGCTGGACAAGCTGCATGGCTTACTGCAGACAGCTCTGGCCGATGGGGGAGTGTCCTACCGAACGCTGCAGCGCGTTGCGGGTAAGTGCATGAGCATGACGGTGGCGATTCGGCCGGCGTCGCTTTGGACGCATGCCATGTTTGCCGTCCTTTCCGCGATGGACAAAACCAACCAGCGTCAGATCGATCTGACACGTGATGCTTACGCGGATCTACGGCAAGAATTCCAGAAGTGGCTGTCGCTGACGGCTTCTTCACACGAAGGGCCGTGGCAGCGAGCGAGCCACCTCATCGTCAAAATCGACGGATCATCAGACGCGTCTTCCCTTGGCTGGGGTGGTGCTATTAACATTAAGGGAGCTCAATACCGCGCAGGTGGCGTGTTCCCCGACGATTGGCTACACAAACATATTAACAAGAAAGAGATGTTTGCGTTGTACCACTTGTTGCGCCTATTCTGTGCGCGCTTTCCGGCTTCCTTGCAGCGGGCGCACGTGCTCATCGACGTCGACAACACCGCGGTGTGTGGATCTTTCAACAGGGGGCGAGCGCGCGACCCAGAAACGCACGCACTTCTTGTTCGTTTGTTCGAGCTACAAGTCGAGTATGAGTTTATGCTGTCCCTCAAATGGGTCCCGTCGGCTGCCAATGTCGTCGCTGATGATATCTCTCGCCCTTCGCGTGAGGGCATCATCAGGCTCAACCCGGCGGCCTTTCAGGCTCTCTGGGCAGACATGGGGCCGTTTACTATCGACCTCATGGCCTCCGACGCTTCGGCTCAACGTATCCCGGAGTCGGACGTTGTTCTGCCGTTTTTCTCGCGCTATGATTGCGAGGGTTCATCGGGTGTAGATGTTTTCGCCCAAGACGTGTCGTTGCGCCCAGGTTCTCTGGATCGAGCATTCGGTTATTGTTTCCCGCCGCCGGTGATGGCGGGCCACGTAGTGCAACACCTTGCGGAGTGCCACGCGCATGCGGTTATTGTTGTACCGGGTTCTAGGTCTTACTGGTTCCCTCGAGTGCAGCAGGCGGCAGTACGGTCTTTGCTGATTTCCCCGCCTAATGCGGGGGGATATTTCCAGTGGCCCTGCCCAGATGGGTCCCTGAAAGAGTGGAAGTACCCGAGGTGGTCCATGGTAGCTTACGAGGTTGATTTTGGTTCTTGTTCTTAGGTGGCCGCCGCTCTTCAAAAAAAAAAAAAAAAAATCTCTTTGATTGACACCGGTACCTTGTAATGCAGCATGCGACTCTCGTCCATCTTGCCCAGTTCCCTCCCTTTGGCTTGTGGATGGCTTGTGCTTCGTCTCACAGGTCCCCACCCTGCCTCCGGGCGGCTGTGTCCAGTTTGTCGCGTGTTCGTCGTGCCAGACGGAAAACGTGGGACATTACAACTATTGTTGGTCCTGCGGTGTTCAGCCTGCCCGCGGGCGTCCGGTACCGCGTGACCCCCAAGCGGCTCGGGTGTTGATCGATTTCGACGCGCTGCGCGCTCGGGGTGATCAGGTCCTCTCGGCCGCGTCTAACCGTCGTGCTCAACAGCGTAAGTGCGCCGTAGCGGACGGGTTCGACGCTTTCATACTTTCGGCGACTCAACAACGTCGGGGTTGGAAGCAGGCGTCGGACCGAGACGTGTTTGACTATCTCTGCTTCTTGGACACACAAGGTAGTGGTACCAAGTGGGTGCACGACAGGGCATGCCCTGGTGTCGGTACGACTCACGGCCGCGATTGCCTTCCAAACTCGCCATGTGCTAAGCGGTATGCTGCCGCGTCCATGCAGAAAGGGATCGTGTCCAAGTGGAAGATGGCGATGCAAGAACAGTTGGGAAAAGACAGCAGCTGGGACCCTGCCACGCGCTCGGGCAACCCCTGTTGTAGTCCTCTCGTCGACTCCTACCTCGTCTTCACGGGGGAGGAACAAAAAACGTGTGGGTGTCGCTGTCAACCAGGCAGAGGCTATGTTACCGCACGTCCTCATCGATCTGTTGAGGGACATGCGCTCTCGCGCGCAGACTGCGTCCTCTTTGGCGGAACGTATTGAGCTCACCAGGGACGTCGCTTTGTTTTCGCTGGCGTTCGCCTCCATGCGGCGAGGCCATGATCTCTCCTTCACTATGGGATCGCAAGTTCTGCGGTTGCCCGCGGGGCAGGGTCTGATTTTCAACTTCCAATTCGGCAAGACCCTCCGCGACTCCGTTGATGCCGTGGTCGTGCGTCCGGACGTCGCTTGCCCGTCTATTTGTGCTGTAAGCAATGTTACGGCCTACATCAGTGCGGCGGAGGGGTATTGGCTGGGATTTGTCCCAAGGACATCTGTTTCCTATCGTTCTGCTGGATGGAACTCGGGGCTGTGCTCCGCTTACGGCGGTTCAGATGACGGCTGCCCTACAAGGGCATCTGCGAGCGGCGGGACTGCCGCACCGCTACACTATGCATTCGTTCCGGCGTTGGAGGTTCGGTAGCGCAGTCGCTTGACGGAACGGCGATGGACGCTATCATGAAAATTGCCGGGTGGCGTACGGAGAGTGTAGCGAAGCGATATGTTGGCGCCACTACTAGTGTGGGGGCAACGGGTTCCAAGAGGATCCGGAGCGAGCTGTACGCAGACTCAAACGTGTTGCCGTTGTCGGCTGACTTCACATGCGATTTCTCTGCGTGTGCTCGCCGCGAAAAATAAGAAAGTTTGGGTGGGCGAGACCTAGCTTAGAGGCGTGAGTGGTCAATAAATAAGATGTGACAGATCGGATAATTAACAAGAAAGTAATGGGCGGGACCACAGACCGGCGCAGGAGGCCTCACCCAACCAAATCCAATACTTACATTGAATGATCTGGGTAAGGGATAAGAATACAACAGTAATCTCGGATTTGAGACGCATCTAGATTTCGGAACGAAATCGAGAAGAGTCAGATATTCCAGAAAGGATGTTGGAAAATGACCCCACCTAGTTCAGTCCCCCTTTTCTCTCCCGAAATACGCCGGAGCAGAGAAGAAGGGGTATATTTGAGACCATCCCACCCGCCCTACACAATGCTTACTATATTCATGAACTTGCTGATCATTCAAACACTTTGGGCCTGGGTACACCCAGCCCAAAGGGTTACTTGTGGCGAGGCCCTCCTGCAGGCGCAGGAGGCCTCACCCAACCAAATCCAATACTTACATTGAATGATCTGGGTAAGGGATAAGAATACAACAGTATTTTCGCCCGATACCCAGACCAATATCTTCCCCCCTCCCTCTTCCCTACGCACGGCGTTTCCGATCGAAGATTTGGAAATGAGACCCGTAGACGCCGGCGACGGATACATGGACTCGTTGCCTACTTGTTCGGCGGCACCAGCGGGCGGCGAGCGCAAGTCCTTGACCGTATCGTTTTCGGTGCAAGTGCCTGGCCTAGCTGAATCAAGCGTGGACTTCGGCCTCCTCGTCGATGTTTCCGGCAGCTACGGGTGAGCATCGAATTTTTAACCTGGTCAAGCCCATCCGTTACGTGTGTTTTCTCGCCCGGTCCGCAAGCGTGCATCAAGCGTCCCACACCTCTGTCACTCCGCCAAATACAACACGCAGGGACGATATCGCCAATCTTAAGGTCTTGGCTGCGGATCTGGTGGAAGCATTGTCAACGGACAGTGCCGGGGTGGACGTCGACGATAATCGGCTGGCACTCGGCAGCTACTCTGACTTCCCCGTGAGAAATATCGCAATTGTGATACGGGGTGGTTGTGTGCACACGGCGTAAATGTCGTTGGTCTTTATAGACACAAAAATTATTGCAGGATTTTGATACACTCTTTTGTAATACATGCTACGTGGGTAAGCGTTCCCGGCCGTCGGTGGCTAAGTACACCGTGCATGGCAAAGCTCTCTAGCGGCAGCAGGATATCGGAGCGTGTGTGTTTTGGAGGCAGCTCAGAAGCACCTCTACATGTCCGGCTGCTGGCCGCAAGACAGCAACCGTCGCGTAAAGAAGTATTCTCCATTGTATCACCGTGCGGGTCGACGGCACACTAATAGGGCGGGGCCAGGATGGCAAGTTGTGCTGTGCCTTGAACATGTTCGTATCCACACACACGGTCCGTGCGCCCGCCACTTTTTCGGATATGATCATCAACACTTCTCTATATGCGGGCCGACCATCGGCAGTTCACCGAGAATTGATCTTCAACCTTGCGTCCTACGGTACGGGGTGAACCCCCGACAACTGCAAGATAATAATTGGTTAGAACTGAGACCAATTGCATGGGGCATGGTCGCGCTTTTCCCGCGAACGAATTCGCTGAATACGAGAAATCCGAAAAACAACGGAGGCTCCACGAATCGCGTAGCTTCATTCCATCTAATACCGACTCCAATTCCCCCCCCCAGGAGGTGGGGTCCTCTACCGACTCTGCATACACGGAGCTAAAACCGTTCGGAAACTGCGGCGAAGGGACGGAAGAGGAAGTTTCCGCGTGCTTCGAAGAAGAGCGCGCAAGCTTCCTCTCCGCCGTCAATTCTCTCGAGTTAGGAAGTGGTGGAGATGGACCGGAGAGCCAGACCGTTGCGCTCGTCAGCGCGGCCGAGGGATGGGCCTGGCGCGACGCCGCCCTCAAGGTGTGGGTATTGCGAATTGGTGGCATTTGCAGCCGTGACGGGTCGAAGTACATGTTGCGGTAACAAAAGTACGAGCTAATAGATGCGTTGTGACGTTGGTCAGCGTCAGCGCACACGAAGAACGAGTGCACCGCACTTCTTTGCAATCATTGAACCAGTGCACACAGCACAAACCTGTCGCAGTTCCTACGCCTACCATATTTTTTACATGGTAACACTTGGACGTGTCGCAACTCGTCCGCGCTTGAGTGGGCGGAACACTTTTCGCGCCTAGTGCGGCGTGCCCACCACTTTTCGTGTGCTGATCAGCCATTGGCAGTGAAAGATTCGACAATTACTGTACTTTTAGCCCCAGTCCACCCCTCGGATATACTAGGCGGAGTTTCAATTGTACTACCGGTACGTCCGATACGCAGAGAACCTGACAAGGTACTCAAGCGACCACTCTACAACTTATGTAATTCTTCGGGCCCAACCCTCCTCAGATATTGGTCATCACGACCGACGCGAGCTTCCATGTACCTGGCGACGGCAGTGCACTTGCGGACGAATACTATTCTCTCGACCAGGTTATTTCGACCTGCTTGGCGAAGAACATCAAGGTGACGCCGACAGGGAGGCTGACCAGTAACGACGTCTTCCGTAGTCACGGGTCAACTATCCCGAATAGGGTACGCACTTCGAAAAGTCGATGAAACAGCGGATCAAGAGAAACCGAAACATGTCTATGCGAAAAATGAATGAAACTTACATTAGACAGAAGGTCAGACGTCGCTCGTGATGTATCGGGGAAAGCGGAAAAAAGACTAAAACAATATATATCGCCTCTGCTCAGCAAGCGACGTGTCAACTACACAACGAACAGCCCTTTTACGCTGTTGGTAGGCACGGAACTAATCTGTTTTGCGTTCTTCTAACGGTTTATGGCTTTCGTGTGAACTGAACGAGAGGGTCAAGGAATGGCAGACTTGTGTCACCACAGAGCTTCTTTCACGTACGTCACAATGGCCCCTGCCTTGCCGTTCGTACGATTATAGATCCTTGCCCTCAAGGCTCCTGGGGCGGGCGACGACATGGACACGGTTGCCCTCGGAACTGGTGGAGTCGTCGAGACGACTTCGAGCGACTCTTCGGACATCGTCGAGAAGATTCTGGAGGCATGTGCACGGTGGCCCCACCACATGTAGACCCACCATACATATCATACCAATCGGCCATCTTTGGGGTTCTTCGCGCTCGATGGTGCAGGGAGTCGGAGACCAGCATCGATCGAAAATCATCGTCTCATGGAATTGTAGCTGTCGTTCGAACCAACAATACGAGATGTTTCTTTTCAGCCGCATACTAAAGATGAAGGCACCCCTTTGGGCGCCCCATAACCAATTCCCTCGCTTGGCGGTGGCACACGGACCTACGCAGGGGATCGAGGCGGTGACGTATAACAAGGTTGACATCGAATGGGCCTGCAGGGATTCAGATTTTGAACTGAACTCCTGGGGGCACACGCAAGTTCCCAGCGAAGGCCACGAGGACGTTGAAGGCGGCGTGGAGCTGGAGTTTTCGGTGACTGTGTCCGTGCCTGCCGGTGTCGCCGCCGGCAAACGATGCGTTGCTCTTGTGGTGGCTGATGAGGTAAGCATTTCCACGGCGCTCCTGGTTGAAGAGTCCCTCACTGTTTGGGGTATTCTTCTTCGGGGTTCAACTCTTTAATGCGAAGCCGGCAAGTAAACATTGCTGAAATTTGTCTCCACAACGGCCGACGCAGCGAGGTAAATAGTGTATTGAATGATACAACCTGAAGCCCTGTAGTCATCCTGTCATGCAATGTTCATGGCTCGGGCAACTAGGTATGTAACGTGCTGAACCGGCTCTTTCGTTTGCCGCCCTTTGGATGCTGTTCTGCGGCGCTCTCACACTCGCACAGGTGCTCATCGGTGGGCAGGAGTTTATTGCCAATGCGGACGGAACCATCACCGCCGCTGCCATCACCGCTTCCTAGTCCAGCAATAGTGTACCAGCAGCACATGAACATGAAAGATCTTCGCCCTGCTTGATGAAGAGTTTTTCGAGATGTTTGAACCGGAGGAATAGCGTGGGCATGCGCAATCAGTTGCAATTGCCTTGGGGTGCCCCAGGCTATTATTTCGGAACCATGTGCTTAAGTGTATTGGAGAAGTCTGCAAGGTGGAGCTAACAAGGTGATCGGCGAAAGTAAACCTCGAATGGGAAGCGAAAGTGAAACATAAGCTGAACAAGTCGGTCTTGATAGGATACTCGTAGTCCTTCAACTGGGGCTATTTAGGTGGGCGAGTGGTGAAAGAGTCGGCCTTGGCGCCAAGAATTATTGTTGAGTTGTTTCGGCAAGTGTGGGCCCTTTGGCAGCCGCTTGAACGGGGACGGACGACAACAGGAATAGAAAAGGAAACACATGATCACATGTCACGAATTATTTCCTTATTTTTGCTGGTGCTATGGTGAGAAAGAGAAGCGACTCTGGGGAACACGAGAAAGCAACGGGGATGGGAACGATCGACTTCACTCGAGACATGGTCGTGGTAAAGAAAATTTCTGATGTTGCAGGAGAATCTCTAGAAACGGTAGAGCTTGGACGGGTTGAACGTGTATTTTCCTGTTTCCTGAACAACCCCGGTGGCGAACGCATCCCGCCTTCATCTCTATTTTGTTGTTCGTTTGAATGGTATTTCATTTTTTGCCGGGTTCCCTCGTCTTCCGGTCAGGTATTTTCACTTTTGGAGGGTTGTTTCCGTTTCCGTTTTGTATTTCCGTATTTGCCGGTATTTCATTTCTAGAACGGTGCTTGCTTGTGACCACGGGAGGAAGGCTCTTGCGTCAGTTGGACCGGTACGGGGTATGAAAAGACACTGAGCGGAGACCCGAACGGCTGCACGTGTGAACAGCCGCAGCAGTGAACGACCTCTGAGCCCGTCGACGAGGGCGAAAGAAGGCAGGAAAGTTCACCAAGTTGGACATGGAGCTGGTTGTCGTCTGTGGAGGACCAGTGAAAGCAACATGAACGATATACATTCGAGAAGTGCATTTTTTCACGCGTACACATACTGTATCATTTAGGGAGCGACCGTAGGCTGGCCGTCTTGAAGTAAACTGCATTCTTCGGTTGAATGAAGAGCGATTTAGCCTGGGAAGGTAGAGCACAAGCGGGCGTGGAATCTATGGTAGTATGGATGGTGTTTGGGTATGAGCTTCGAACGAACCTAACTAGAACGGTAGTTTTGTACCTTATAAGTACATGTCGCCCATATTCGACTAGATTTATGGGACAGAGGAAGTATATTGGGTCATTCATTGTTTCGTACAAGGCGTTTCCGGCAAAATATACGTGTAGGCCTTGCCATCAGGGTCTAAATCTTCCATCTGGCTATGACCGAGTACTTACCTTCATCATTTTCACCTTTTGAAACTTGAATGAGCGACCTATTGCATAATGTCGATGCCTTGGATGTACACTGGGTCAGTTCTTGATTATGGCCTTACTTGATTTGGAAAGTGTGGATAAAAAGGAAGCGCAATCATGTGGGTTAGCGGTATGTGTCTTGTCCCATGAAAATGGGGGGCAGACCGGGCGAAAACTGTCCGTTTTCGTCTGCGCGTGGGCCCGAGGAGGCATTAATCTAGTATCCCCTCGAGGCTTTCTGTAGTCGAACTCCGGGATAGAATCCACGACGAGGTCATAGGTTCTCGTTCGGAGAAGCGTAGCGGTGTCCGGTTCTTGTTGTATGTTTGCCGGAAGCTGCAGCATGCCGCGCATGAGGCAATACGATGAGCTTTACATGAATCGTGCTGGGAGGGCCCGGGAGTAGTCGACCGGGCAACGACTGGAAGTCAAAATTCACTTCCATGGAAGCTGAATGCATTTGTCAAATAGTGTGGGAGGGCCCGGGAGTAGTCGACCGGGCTACGCGACTTGCATCCACGCTCATTAAAAACCAACCACATGATTTCCTAGGATCGTGCTCCCTCGAGTGACATGAGACCCCATCGTTACCACGTCGTACTTCGAAGTATGTTGAAAAAAACACCATATCCGGAGTGCTATTGCTATAACACCACAGCAGTTCGTGGGGAGCTATGAACCCTTACCGGGCACGGTGCCCTGACGATGACGAACGACGATCGAAAGTGGAACACGCATAGAGTTGCGTCGACGACACAGACAGGGATGGTGATGACACCAGAGAGATGTATCGTTCGGTTCTCGCACGTGTGGGGTGTATCGCATTTGACTCTAGAGCTTTGTGGCCACCTCTGTTGTCTAGCTCTTCTTTCGCTTTACGTCCTAACGTACTCCGTGGTCCTCTCTCACGCTCACAGGCGTAAACGACCTATGTAGGGCTGCAACGTACGTGCTCTTCTTCCTCATGAGAGTCGGTGTTGATTGTACGTGAGATCTGTTTTCGTATTCCCAGTTTTCCAACGGTGATGCTATCACTATAATCTACCGTTACACAACGTCAAATGTCCGGAGTATTATCAAGTCGATCTAGCTATGTCTTCGTCTGAGTCGTGATCGACAACCTATACTGTACAGGAAGGTGTTTATCAAACCAGGACGAGCTGGCAAGTGAAAATAGAAGCAAGAGAAGAAATGAAATCATACCAGGATGACGTCAGTTCTCGGGCTTGCCCCTACATTCACAGTCTGAGGGCGTTGCCAGCCCCAATCCAAACGCGAAACCAGCGGGATGCTGGACACATGCAATGTATTTACAGTTCTTGAGAAATTCAAATATTCTCACTCTGCAGAAGCGTTGCTTGTGCATCACCAGTACGAGCTCCTTCGAACAAGTGCTTCTCCACCCAAGCAGTGCACAACAAAGCTGACCATGATTCAAAAAGAAGACCTCTCGTGCCTTGTCGTTTGCTTCAGGAAGAAGGAAGAAGCGAACAGGGATCGGCCCGCAGACCGGAAAAAGTCATTGCTGTCGTCAAGCCAAATAGCATTCATACAACTGCTTTTGCACAGATAACTGCTTTTCGGCGGAACAGGGGATAGGCTCAAACAGCAAATCTCTCCGTCATTGACAAGTATGAACGGAGGGAAAACAAAAGTAAGACCACTTGACCCGCCGAAAGAAACATCATTTCTCTCTTTTTTTCCTCCCTCGCCCCTCCTCATCTTCCAGGCTCCGAAGAGAAGGAAGGAGATGGCGACGAGGAAACGAGCGACCAATTCTTGAAGACCACCTTTGTCTCGAGGGCCTTGCCGGTGACGGGACTTGTATCGTGCTCCGAAAGCCAGCACTCGATGGCGGTCCTGTTGAATAAACAAAACACCAAGAAAGGTTAGATCCGTCGATCGGAGGTGTTCAATTGAGATGCCAACCGTAGAGTGGTAAGCTACCTCGAGCGATGAGACCACAAGGGAGGAAGCAACAATCCAACAAGGTTTGGCACACGCAGCACTTGAGCACGAAAATTGACATCTGGTAAGATCCTACACACCCAAAATGAGCTTGCTCACCATTATCAACTTTGATAGGTATGCGATGTTTCCTCCTTGCAAACAAACGTACTCCGGAAACTGACGGGGATCTTCCTCAATCGTTTGCAAGCATTTGGATCACCCTGTGGCCACACCACGGATATTGTTTCGTGACCGGCTATCGCGCGGTGTACGATGATAGGTCAACAGCGGTGTGCTACTATTCACGTCAAGGCAGCAGCAACAACAACCACCGCAGCAGCAGCAGCAGCAGGCATGGAAAACGATGCTCGCTTCCGAGGGGACGCCAAACACATGCAAAAAGTCTCTGTATTTTGAGGTTGGATGGAGTGACAAAAAAAAACAAAACTCTGAGTTCCCTATGCACTTCGGAGAACTTCGAGGCTCCGCAAGCTTCCAGCCAATAGAAATGAAGGCCTGCACTGCAGAGGAATCTTGTGTTAAGAACAGCAGAGCCGTGTGACAGACAAAAAAAAAACTATTAGCCTTGAATACTGGGAAACCAAAGAACCAAACAAGACACATACCACAGACTGAAAACAACTCCGACATCATGCTTTACGTATGTGAAATCATACCTCTCGTATGTGTAGCCGTCCGCAGCGACGGCCGGGTCTTCCATCGGGCACCTCGTGATGGGGCAAAGATGTTGATGCTGCTGGTGCTGCTGCTGCTGCTGTTGCGGCGACACGAACAGAGGCGGTGATGGTAGCGATGACACAGGGAGCACGGACGCGAGGGAGGTAACGCGGGTCACCCGCTGCCTGTTGCTACACTCTGACATACATTGCGACGCTTACGCTATGTCCTGGCGCGAGAGCGAGCGCCGCTCTCGAAAGCGAGTGGTGCACACAAAATAAGGTGATGGCTTCAACAAGGAATGTAGCATTCTCGGACAGAGCGCTGCTATGCCAAGACAATGTGTGTCAGCCTTGAACGAACGAAATGTTGTAACACCCACTCGAATCGTTCTGAAGAAGACACTCGAATCCTTCTTTGGGAAGAAAGGGCTGCTCGCAAGAAGGACTAGTATCATCTCTCGGACAAGAGGGCCGGGACCCGAATTATTCAGGGTGAAATATACGTGTGGAACATCGAATGGAAATCGAGAGGGGGACGGACTCTGCTGTTGCGTTGGAAATGACACGGAGGGGAGGGCGCCTGGCGCAAAATGCAACGACCGGCATGGAGGGTAGTTGTCCTCCTCCTTCCATCTCCACCCGCGAACGCCGCGCGGCATTGTCGCACGAGAAATGAGTGGACTTCACGAAGACAGTATAGCTATCGCCACAACGAGCGACAGCTGATAGATGTAGCTGTTGTCAGACGTGTGCGTCCACTGGCGGAAGTGCGTGACTGAGAGGGATATTCCTACGTATCGACCCCCTAAAAAAAAACGGTCTAACCGATAAAAACAAAACAAATCCCCCATCGGTCAATAAAAAATCGGCGCAAACAAGCGTTTCCTATCGCTGCATGCACGCCTTGCTTGACACACAACAGGTCAAATTGGCTTTGCTCACCATGGAGCCGTGGCACAAGCACAAAAATGAGCACCAACAGAGAGGACAGCACACTTGTAAAGACCCTGTCCACCCGGCCTGCTGTTTTCAGCACTGGGGGTAGGGAGTAGTGTCACAGACTGGGTGTCGCCTGCGATTTCCTCAAGTCCTTCCCCTCATTTTTCCCGTGGTGACCCCCCTTTTTTAACGCCCCCTGTCGAAACGTCAAATTGACGCGGCGAAGAAGTTTACTGATAAGTGGTGATTGTCTGCCAACGTTAGGAAGAGTGCCGTCATGGTATGCCACGAGGACAGGAAGGAACCAGTAGAATATAGATGGAAGCGGGGGATCGAGGGGATTGCAGTAGTGGACCAGTACACATACCTCGGAGTAGAGATCGCAAAAGACTGCTCGATACACGTTTCAAATTGACGGTTTTGGAGGGCGTAATCGTACCGCCGCTAGAGTACGCCGGAGAAGTATGGGAAGGAAGCAAGAAGGTAGTGAAAGAACTCGAGACGGCGCAGATGAAAGCAGCGAAAATCATCCTAGGATGCTCCAAGCGCATAAGTAATGCAGCCGTCACGGCAGAATTGGAGATCCAATCCCTACGGTCGGGAAGAGACGCAAGGAAGCTAACATGGCAGTATCGCATGTGCGGGATGGGAGAGGAAAGGTTGCCGAGAGTAGTATGGGAGGCGAAGTGGACAAACAAAAAGAGGGGTAGACAACCCACGGAATGGGTCAAGGTTGTAGAGGACGTACGGAAGGGGTTCGAAATCGACGACGATGAAACGCTGGAAACGGAGGGTCTACAGGGGTTCAAGGAGAAGATATCTGTTGCTTGTGCCGAGAGAGAAGAACATAATCAAAGGAAAGACACCGAGGATAAGGAGGGTCTAGAATTGTACGGAAAGTTGAAAGAAGGAATAGGGTTCAAGGATTACCGACACGGACCAATGGATGCAGGGGCACAGCTGAAGGTCAAATTCAGGACCGGGGACATAGGCCTTCGAGAACGTCGACGAAGGCATAGGACGGTAGAAGACGAAGACGACAAGTTCAAATGTGATTGCGGCTTCGAGTGCGAAGACCGTGTTCATGTACAAGTCGCGGAATGTCAGTTGTACGAAAAGGAGAGGGGAGTGTACATGAATGAGCTGGAAAAAAATAGAAGGGAGGTACAGGGAGATGTTTGAAGCATGGAATAGAGAGGAGAATACGGTAGCTGTACTGGGGAGTAGGAAGTGGTTTGAAAAGGCGGGAAGTGATATCATTCGGACAGATAGACTAGGGAAGACATTATTGAGACACCTTTGGCAAAGTAGGAAAGAACGATTGGCCATCGGTGATCGGTCCTGTGGGAAAATGCTCCGTCTTCTCGAGGACGCGTGGTCAATGGTCTACCCGCTAAGGCATGCAAAACATAAGATACTTCCCCCCTCTCCTCTGTCGAAAGGTAGACGAACTCAACAATGATAGAGAGGCGGCGGCGCTGAGGGTCAGTATCATATACATGACCAATCCGAAATAATTAGCGTGTCGGAGGCCCGATTGCTCTACACCTGCGTGGTGCCGTGGGTTCATGGGGCTGGTCTCCGACCCAAAACAGGCCATCTCACCCCTTTTTTTCAAACGGCAGTTTGGCGAGGTGGTAGACATCTCTCATACACCTTCTAGAGCAGCACCCATGCCCCCAAAACCCACGAAGCAGCACAGCGCCGGGAGTGCGGATCATATAGACAGCCGAACAGAAGAAATCAGTGCGTTGGAGGCCTTGGGGCTGCTGCTGTCCTCATGCTGCTGTTTCCGTGTTTGTCATGTGTGTGGTACAACAATTTCCCGTGCGTCAATAGCAGCAGCAGTCGCAGACGAGGGCACCATGCAATGTCTCGGTTTGTCAAACAATAACCTGTTCTATCCACCGTGCCCGCTGTGCATGTGTCGCTCTGCTCGCTGAGCGTGTGTTGTCTGCTTTGCGTGTGTGCCTGTGCGTATGTTCTGCAGGTGCACTCTGCTGTGTGCTCCGAAAAAGAAGAATGTACTGACCCCTTTTACGATCAAAAAGTGATGTAGTATAAAACCTAGATAGAGTGCGTACAGACACACAAGAATTGTTTTTTTTCAGAGAGCCCTTGCAACTCGAGGGGCTGGCAGTCCAGATTAGAAATCACGCTTGATTCGAATTGTTAAGTTATATAGGTGCGCACCGATTGGCCCGCTTTCTTCGAGCTGGCATCGCCGCTACCATCACGTTCGCTGCTGTGTTTGGAGCCTTTCATTGGCAGCACCTGCCGCTGCTGCTGCTGCTGCTGCTGCTGCTGCTGCTGCTGCTGCCGCCGTTCTGTTTTTCCCTGCAATACCGTGCACCGAAAACGCACGCACGACAACGACCAGGAACAAGATCGAAGGTGCGGCCGTGCTTGGAGGCATTCCATGCATGACGTGACAAAGAAAACTAGAGGGCCTCGTCCAGCATTTGTCCACAGAAAACAAACAATCTCAGTCACGAAAACATCAAACCGAAAGACGCAAGGCAAGAACTTCATTACTGTGAGCCGCGGGTTTCTATTGTCAATCTATCGAAGCCTTGTCCCCCGTTCACGCGCGAGATCAGTGGTCTACCAAATACGACAGCGTTTACGTGAGTACAGCCCCTCCTCCATACGAATATTCCAGTCCGCGAACTATGTTACACCCGACGTACAACTCGTTAAACCCTGGTGTCAATGACGACCTTGAACCAAGGTTGTCACCTGCTCGCAACCGCCATCTCGTCCTCTCCTTCCTCATCCTCACTCACCCCTTTCTCTTCCCCTTCACCCTGCTGCTGCTGCTGCTGCCGCTGCACTTCTTCTTCTTGTTCCTCGGATCTCGCAAACGATTCGGGATCTGTAAGGCCCACAGCAAATGAGACATCCTCCCTGCACGTGGTCGAACAACATTAAAATAACGGAAGCTCTCAGTTCGTTCGCATCTTGACAGCGGTGCCTGCCATTTGTACCTACTTCTTTCTAGGGTGTTGTTCTCTCATCATTTCGTCGAGCGTCAGAGCCCGACTAAGAAGGGAAGTGGCACGGAAAGAGGGCACATGGAGAGGTAGTGCAATAGAGGGCGACACCGAGAGACGGCAGAGAAGGAGTGCAGGTGCGCACAAGGAGGGGAAGGAAACGAGAACAACGCGAAACATCTGGACAGCGCTACATAGCGAACAGAACAGCACTGCCCGTTTGGATTCGTGCAGCCTCCGCTCTCATTCAAACGCGACACGTCGATGCCAACCATCCGAACCCCAATAAAGCTTGTTCTGTTTCACACAAGAAAAACCTGCAAACCATGACCCAACCCAAGTAATGGTGTTCTTTTGTATAATGGGCAGAGACGGCGTTCACCTACCCAATCCGTTGTAGCCCTTGCCTTGACTTGGAGTATTGGCATGTCAACGCTCACCGCACAGCTGAACAAAAGTGTTACCACCCGCTTGACCCTACTGTTTTTTTGCTTTTTCCTGTTGTCACCATATGTATACACCAACCCGACTATTTACAACGACAACATCATTAAGTGTTATGACGGTACCATGATGCGTCCTGAAAAACTTTCCGCAAGGACGTCTCGACGCTCACCTGGCCCTATCGAGCCCCCCGCTCCACCATCTCTTAGCTGTCCAGGAAACCCCCTCCAACACGTTCAAGGCCAAGGTTTTGCCTCCCTCCCAGGCAGACTCCTCTTGGCTGTGGATCCGCACACCATCAACCGGCAACAGGTTTGTTGGGATGTTGCTGCCACTTCATAGCTGTTTCTGCTGTTGCTGTTTTGTTATTGTCGTGTTTTGTGAGGTCCTGACATTTAACCGTTCCGCACTATCTACCCTCGATTCGAGATCGTTCCGATCGACGAAAGTTGTCGCCTGAAGCGGACCAGCCCCCCCCCCCCCCCCCCCCGTAACTGGTTTCCTTGCCAAAAACAAAAAAAAAAA
>FN648738.1:43534-59098 GCA_000310025.1 Ectocarpus siliculosus | reverse complement strand
GTCGTCGGTGGAAGTTGTTCTGATCGTATTCCTTTCGCCATCATCACGTTTGCATCTCATGTTCATTTTTCCATAGTGTTATTTTCCCCCTTGGGGGCTGGTGGTCCAAAGGCGGTGATGAAAACAGAACTGTGACTACCGTCCATCGTTGTCAGGATTCCATCAACCACACCAAAACAAAAACTTTCGTTCCGCCCCCTGAAGGCGCTGTTTCATGAGGGTGGGAGGTGGGAGAGTAGCTGCAGTCCGTACTACCGTAACGCCCTTACCGTTTGCTCGTCTATGTCGTCTCGACACCCCAAGGCCAGTCTCTCGAGATCGCCAATATTTCTTAGCATCTCCGGGAACGAAGGGGTGCCATTATCGTCGGGATTGGCGCTTAGGCCGAACATGTCCGTGATCTTCCGGATCTTCGCGTCCATGTCCACGGAGGCGCTACAGTAGGCGGAAGCGGCAGTAGCAGAAGCAGCGTTACATTACCAATGCAATTTGCAGCGGTGACAGCAGAGACAACAGCATCGTCACCATTCGAAGCAGCACCATCAGTATCGGTACCAGACGTACCACGTCTACGACGACGACCAGCAGCAGCAGCAGCAGCAGCAGCAGCAGCAGCAGCACAACAACAACAGAAGCAGCAGCATCCTGATTTTCATCGTGTTGTTTTTTATTGGCCCGCCCCAACCCCCCGAACAACGAAAAATGTGCCCTTTTTCTTTGCAAGTGCCCTTTCGCGTTGCCCCCCGAAACACGACACCATCTATTAAGCTTACGCCCACTAGCCCACCGCTGTATGTCCGTGAAGGCTTCTTCTATTCGGTACTTGAGCAGCTCGTTGGTGGCGCCGGTGGTTTCCTGGATGACGCGCACGTGGTCCGTCACTCTTGACAGCTGACCCAGTACCTGTCGCGGTGTTGTTTGCGTCGGGAACGACAGAAACGGTTTGTTGTCGCCGAAAGTACACATCACCTTGTTCTTTGTTGGTGTTGTTGTTGGTGGTGGTGTTAGTGTTGTGGTTCGATGGTGGTGTTGTTGTTTTGAGGTGGTTGGTAATGTTGTGGTGTGGTATGATGATGATGTGGTGGTGGTGGTGGTGGTTGTGAAACTGCCAAAAAGCCAGGCAGACAGGTCTCTTCGTGTTCGGCAGAACAGGTTTTCGTTCGACTCAGGTTGGAACACAATAAAACGCCGCACGAAAATCCTTCCTTCATGAGTCGGGGCCTACATGGACGTGGCCGATTGTACCGGGGGTCGAGCGCTTTTCAAGAGAAACAGAAAAAGCCGCAGAAGCCAAGGGGCAGAAGGGATGGATGCTTCCTAACGTGTGTGCACCACCTGGCGGCGTCCTGACGTGAGCTCATACTTTTCCAGGAGACTTTTTTTATTCCATATATCAACTACCACCTCTGTTTTAGTTGGCCTGTAACCACGGAAGGCGCCCGAGTCAGTTGGACCCGCACGGGTATTAGAAGGTACTGAGTAGAGACCGGAAAACATTTTTTAATCAGGACAACGACAACAGCAACAACAACCCACCTCGAGGGTTGGAACCAAAGCGTGCACTCATTTTCAACCAAATCAGTATACCAGTTTCGTGACAAAACCCTAGAAAACGGAATACGGAGTGACAAAGCGGGACTTCAAACGCATCAATATCGCCGTCGACATGGTGTCCAGCAACATTTAGTGGACGTAGTACGTGAGTAACGTGGTAGTCATTTTGCACAAAATAAAAGCAAAAAAACACGTCGCTGGAAACAAAACCGAAGTAAACATCAAGTGTGTCACCTCGTCGTAAACCGTGCCTAGCTTTCCGGCAAATTCCTGCGCCATCTCCTCCCGCATAGCTCGCATCTCCTTGGCGATCATCTGAACAAACCAACGTCCATGTTAGTGCTTGCCTCCGGTACCAAAAACGGCCAACATAACCAAAAGCAGCGAAATGGAATCGCTTGTCGATTTCGGGCTCGTCGGTCAATATCCCAGCAGCGTGTCAGGTTTTGGAGTGCCAGAATTGCTTCTAATGTTGGACACGAAGTCTGCTTGACGATTGCTGCCTCATCGTTTGCAGCCAGCAGAAATCCCTCGTGGAAGGGTGGTGAAATTAAATAACAATGAGACTGAATTCGGTCGTGGGCGACGTTTGTATTCGCCTTCGTTCTCCGGTTGGGACTATTGTAGGGTGAGGGAGACAGGCACGACTACCACTTAAAAACAGCCGACAGATGCGTTCTCTCAATGAGTCCTGTCGCCCAGAAAGGTGCACACGTACATCGATGCGTGTGTACGAAAGGAAGCGGATGAAAAAACAAAAAACCGAAAACGGTACACTTCGCACCCGTCGCATGTCCTGAGCGTCTTTGCGGGTGAACTTTATGTCAACCTCTCCATTCAGCCGGTCCAGCTCCATTTGCATCAGCTGTGGTTCAAGACACGGGCATCAAAGTTCGTCGCATCGTGTGCAAGTATATCAGAGGTGTCTACTACTGTACCGAGCTTTGTACTGGTGCGTGTTTCAAGCAACCTGAAAAAAGAATCAAAGATTGTGTTCATCGTTCGCATCAACGGATATATTGCGCGTAAGTTCGGCAGTCCTTTCGATCCCTGAACATGCAGATAAGCCTGGTACAACAGGAGCCATTGCTGCTCAAGTACGGTCAAGCCGACATTGCTACGTACACGCGCTATGAGGTACCCCAAATGGCGCAGTCCAACGTCAGTATAGCGAAAACCGTTACCGACCACTACCACCCCGACGCTACCAACCATTACGAACACCACCTTTGCCGACAACGGCGGCGGTGAAAGCAGCAGCAGCAGGAAGAACGATGACAACAAGGTCGACAACAGCAGCAGCAATACTCGCACCTCGTCTTGCGCAGCGTCGGTCGCTTGCTGCACGGCCTCTCTGCGGGGATAGAAAAGTACAACACAGGGGCACGAAATCGGGGTTTGAGCCGACTGAATTTTGTGTTGGGGGTATTTCGCTCTGCTTGGCCCAAGACGAGAGACAGAGTGAGAGACAGAAGGATATATATAGATAGATAGATACAGATGTGATTTCCTCTGGAACCGCCACGGCACGCCATGGGGAAAAGACAACATCCCCTCCCATCCATCGTTGAACACCGACAGACACAAGCAACATTTGGCTCCACATGTGACCGCCCATGCGACGTCCCGTGCAACAAAAACGTACAACCCTATTGGTTCAAAGTCTGGGTACATGAGCTATCTGGGGCGAGACACATGGCGAGATACAGCGTGTGTTACGGAATATCCAACGCCCAGGAAACATGACTGAATAAAACTTCTGCAGCTCGTCGAAGATGACAAGGTGCACATGAAATATGATACGGAGGAATCGTGAACACCGAAAACAATGCAAGTAGACATCTACCGCAAAACTCCATCCATGTGGCGTCATGGGGGCTTTCATCACACAGCTCGGGTGGCTTTTGGACGTGTGAAAGTTTCGGGGGCGGTGCCATCCGTGTAGACGAGCTACCGTGCACAGGACTTGGAACTACACGTACGCCATGGGCAGCGGAAGACTATCTTAACATGTGAGGTGTTTTGGCTCGGGCACGCACCGATATTTCACGTCCTTGTAGAACTGGTTTACGCTCTGGCCGATGCTCACGATCGCGTCAGACATCGCTACGAGCTGCTGTTCCGGACTCTTCCCGGCCAAGTTCTGGAGAGCGCTCGTTTCGCACAGGTGCTCTGAAAAACGAAAATGAAAGGCAACGAGGAGCAGCACGAAACAACAGAATAAAGCACCCACGTGGGAGGGAGGAAAACACCAGCAAGCGCTCTGCATAACCAGGCACATGCAGCACGAGGTCACCCGGGCGTCAGTGGGCGGGCGAAACGGTTCACGACAACACCCGGGATAACAATGTATCACTCTTTCAGCACTACAGTCATGCTCCTCATTCGATCTGGTACGACAACAACTCCGACCATATTTCAATTGGGCCGTAACAAACAAGGTCTTTGGGTGGGTTCGGGGGTTGGAAACTTGACTTCACGGGAAGGTTCCCTCTTGCAGCCCATGCTGCAGTCGTACACGATCCTCTTCTCCGCCACCCCCCTGGAACAAGGAGCTCGTTCCCACATGCAGCTGTTATGACAGTGCCCGCAGGGGACTGGAGTTTTTTTTTCACCGCAGGGAGACGGCGTTGAGCACCAAAACGCCACAGACGTATGCATGTCCGGGCAAGTCCTGCCTCCCCAAATACCCTCATTGATGTGTTGCAACGGAAACAAATTCTCGCGTGGAGCCACCAAACGAACGGGACATGCTGTTGGAGGTCACTAAATACCCTCATTGATGTGTTGCAACGCAAACAACGTTTCGCATGGAGCCACCAAACGAGCGGGACATGTTGTTGGATGTAAGCAGCTGCACAGCAGTGCTTTGTGTAAACGCGTAGGGCTTCTCACTGTCTGAGATGTCCACCTCCGGAGTCTGGTGTGCCAACGTCTCCAACCGATGCTTCTGTGCCTTGTTGACGCTCTCCAGGTCGTTTACCCTGCGTGTCGCGTTGTTTCACCACCAACAGGTCGAGAAACAGTATACGTCAAGGATTGGAGATCGGGCCCGGGGGCTGTTTTGAGTAGTAGAGACGACATCATGGACCACAGCCGCCGAGATATACGGACATGCAGCAGCCAGGGTGTGCAGGTGGATCAAACTAGCAGCCAGCTTTGATCCCCCCCCGCCTACTTCGCCCGGTGAGGAAAGCGGTCAAGCTCGAGAAGAATGTCCACCTCTAAGGATGTCACCTCTACAATATTGTTAGAAGACAAGACTTCGCTCCCTTCGGACTACACGTTGCCACACCCAGAACATTCTCCCCCACACTCAATAATGATAATATCCTCCTAGTAGGATAAGATGCCACCATTGATGCTGCAGTCATGGCTGGAGCTCATTACTGTAGACCGAGCCTTGCATCTACTCGTCGTGGTTTACACACACACAGAGGTCGACGAGGGAAAGAGATGGCTGAACCCTTCTCGCGATGAAAACCAAGGCAAGCACCGCAGGGGGAAAGGTGGGGCAACTAAACAAAAAAAAATCTCCTGTGTGACCTTCCTCTTGTGTCACCCCGACTGATACGTCAGGTAAATACGACGAAAGGCCGCCAGTAAACCAGCGCCAATAAATGGGACGAACACACACACACAGAGAAACCCACTTGAAGGGTACTGATAGTATTACAGGAGAAGACAACGTAGCAGGAATGCTACATGGTGGTGTACCTTCTTATTCTTCGAATGAAGAGGCTGGGCCCTGTCACCACAACCTCCTCCGTGCCCCCCCTGGGAAGTTGGATGCTAGAGAGTGCGCTGGCGCTTTCTATTCCGCACTAAAACCATAAATTTTGATTGGTCAGCCGGTTGGCGCGGTCGATGCAAAATAACAGACCCCCTCTCCCTGGATTGACTCCGTGGTACCGAGTCCGCTTTTGAATTCTACTTCCCTCTTCATCTCCATGCTTGTGGTCAACGTCGATTCAAGCACCAAATGCGGCCAGCGGGAGGAACCAAACAAGCCTATCTATTCGTCTTGCCTCTAGATAAACAAGACTAACCCTAAGGAGCAATCACGTGGTAAGGGCGAGGTGAGGAGCCTGGTAATCTGCCTTAAACGACCAGCAGTTTCGGGGATTGCGTCTGTACCCACCACTCTTTCATCAAATGGTTGCGTCTTCGGTCTGGCCTTTGAGGCGCGGCAGGACACCTCGAAATTGTGCTACGAGCACCCAGCGATCACGCACGAGATGCATACGACCATTTGGGAAATACTCCGCAGGGAATAATCCTCTACATACTGTAGTTGTCGCGCAGAGCAGCGGTTGGGACTTGTCCTTACCAGCATAGTACATGTCACGCAATTTACCTCCACACATGGTATGGTATTCTCTAACAACCAAGACAAAATCCCATACCTCTACATTCAAGACGAAACAGGCGACACGGTGCGTGCTCGACCAAGTTCCCTGCCTTACAAAATGTTAATGTTCAAAGCCCAATCGGTAGAGGATATCATGGAGCAGCGACATACGCCTGGGCACGCCAAGATCCGTAACTGGGCACGCGCTGTGCGGATGTGGGTGGTGTGTTCGTTGGCTTCGATGTGGTTTGTTACTGGTTGTCGTAGGGGATATGCCGCGGTGGTGGTGGTGTTCGAGGTCGGTTGGTGACGGTGGAAGTGTCGGTGATCGACCTTGGGGATGTAGGTTGTTGCTGTGCTTGGCACACGGCATGCTGAAAACCGTACAACAGCTGAAAGCAATTTTTTTCATTTAGTCTAGGGGGTAAACAAGTCGTTTCCAAGCTTCATCGAGATCGTGTCGGGTACGGGGCCGAGCAGCATACGACCCGACTTCTTTCCCCTACAGCGGTCGATGTATGCATATGATTTATCAGAATATATATCTCCCCGATATTTTGTCGTTGACCCAGTAGAGAACTACAGGGGATGTATTGTAAGATGTAAGTTACCTATACAGATGTTTTTGTACTTGGCACCAGCTGACATCACTGGTATAAATCATCAGTGTATAGACTTAAAAGACTCGAAATAAGTCCAGTACCCAGCCGGTTTCCCTCCACTCACTGAAAAGACTCAACCACATCCCGTTCGACTGTGGGTATATCTCGAATGGGTAGTCTTTCTGTGTGTGTTTTTAGTATGCATATGCATATGATTTATCAAAGCTGAACTGTAACCTCTTTGGCTTGAGCAGCATAGGTTTTGCTGCTGTGTGTGTTGCTCCGGAGATGTCTCACCATAATGAAGCACAACAACACTTTTTGCTGCTTAACATCGTTCCATCGTTGATCTCACCTGTCGGTCAGCTGCGAGAGCACACTCTCCAGCCCCGAACTCGTGAGAGCAACGGTCAACAGCTCGGCCGCCGCGGCCTGTTGATGCTTCGCCATGGCGTCTGTAGGCGGTGTTATCGCCCCTCCTCTATTCTGGCGAACCAAACGTCAAGAGCTGCTGCAACCACACGCCTCCGTGATACCCGTTGCCTACCTAAATTAAGACATGTATTAGAAGGAAGAGGACACCGGCAGCAAACGGCCGTCCAAGGTCACTTTCGCTTTCTGTCAAACACTTGCGACAGCCGACGTCCGATGTCGCAATGTCGCGATGTCGCGCCGTGGAATCGGACACTTGCCTCCAGGCCACGGCCAAACGGTATTATTCTCGCCGCGTTTTTCTGCACATGCGGACCCCCCTCCAGAGCTCTTCCTCGCACTTGCGCACCTCGCACACGCGCACACAACACACACACACCACATCTCTTCTATCCAACACATACCTGAGAAGGACCTAGACAACGGAAGGCGAGCTACCTGGAATACAGCGGCCTAGTGACGGTAAAGTGTACGCCAGAGCTTGTAGCATGGGGATCTGCATCTCATCACTACAGCAGGAGACTTTGTTTTGAGCTGTTCCGCGCGGAGTAATTTTGCGCGGCGGCGAATCACATCTCAAAGACGGCTAAACATGATTTCAGGCGTGTAGAGCTGATCTTCTCTGGGTTTCCTGCTGCCTTCTCTTCGCAGACGACGCCGACTAAAGCTAGCAACGAGCACTTACGTAGTGCTTCGCTTGTTGGGGGGCGTGTGCCTCACGCTGCATGCCTGCCTTTACGCTCGCTAGCCGTTGAGTTCCCGCGTCTCAGGTTCAATCAACACATAGTGCATGGCTCGCCTCGGCCAACAACTCAACCCTGATGTCTGCTCTGCTGCCATGTTGTGCTCCATATTCCACATGTCGGGGACGCCTGCCCACCCGCACAACAGGACGAACGTACTTGGGGATCATGTCTGGAACGTGAGTTGATTGAGTCGAACATGTGGCGTGTTGTCGCACGCTGATGTACAGATACTGGTGTAGCTGTAAGCGTCCTGCTGTAAAAGTATGTTCCGCTCGCTCCAAGAGGGCCCGCCGCATATCCGGTGCCTACGTTGGCGCTCTCCGTGCCTTTACGTGTAGACTCTGTAAGCTGTGTTTGCATAGGCAAGTCGGTTGTTGAAAACGAGCAGGGGCGCAAGCATCAGTGCACCGTCTAGCCTTTGTCTTGCTGCTCTTTTCGCGCTCATTTTATGATTTAGCGCATTTTTTTTAAATACCCGTGCATGAACGCATATTTACCCGCAATCTTTTACTCTTGCATATGATGCTGTTTTGCACCCATCAGGCACAGGCAAATGGTCAAGTACATACGACACAGCTACAAACAAGGAACCCTCTCCCCAGGCTACCCACTGGTTCCTAGCATGTGTCGGCTGTAATGTTTTTCTTTCTGTTGGAGCGCTCGTCGTGTTTGCACGCGCTTGCTGTTCCGCTTCTTTTTTAGGCACTCTGCGGCTAAATGAGGCAAAGACGGCTAATTACGATGCTGCTGATATATGGCGATATCTTTCACTTTTTTTTTTTTTGCATCGCCTGCTGGCGTTCGCAAGCTCTGTGGAGATCTCTATCAGCGGCCCTCTTTCGAAAAAAGTTATGTGAGGGTCTGAATCACCAGCATTTTGTTTCCGCTTTCGGTCGAACTTCTTCAACAGTAAATTGGCCGCCTTCGACTATATAACCGCGAAGTGCGACAAGCCAGGCGGGAACAGCAAGTAAGTGCGTGCAAGCAGCTGAAGAGCTCGAACAGAAAGAAGCACGCACAGCCGACATGTTCTAGGAACCAATGGGTTTCTGGGAATTGGGTTCGTCCACGTTATTAACAGCTGTCGAGTTACGGTACACGTGTGGGCACGAAGCGACCTCACCAAGACTGCGGGTAATTACAGCATGTTCGAAAATGTAGTGTTCCTCTTTGGACAAAAACCAAAAATCGACCGAGGAAGTACATACTGATGCTGTCAAATGACGGTTTATACCTTCCTCTTTTTTTGCGTCGCGTGGCGTTCGGTAAACTCTGGGAAGTGTAGGATTGAACGAAGGAAATCTAGCGTTTGTGGCGCGTACAGTGGGGGGTAGCAAGTTAAGGTGTGACACCTGCCGAGGTCTACGTAGTAAAGGTATGTGGGGCGTGTATTAGGAAGGAACCCGGGAAATGAAGTAGTAAGCCCGGGTGGTATGACGAAGTTGTGGGGGCCACTGCCACGACACACAATAAAACATCCAGAGATCCAGAAATTCCAGATACATGGAGCATAACAAAGGCTCCCGGCCGAAAGTATTTTTGCGAGGGTCGCAATTCGCGGCTCTCAGGGGCGACTGCTGTCGGGAAGTCTAATCCCCGAAAATTGCCGATTTCGAAAAAGTAACATACGTAGCCGAGATAGTCGCGTGAGATCGTGCTTTGAACAAGGTTCAAAACTCAAAACCCGTGGATAGTAGATGTACATTCGTGTTGATTTTTTAAGAAAAAAAGTAGTCCTGCGTACATAAAAAAAAACAACGTCGGCTCCGAACAGGCTGATATTTGTAACGTGCAAAAGGGGGAAGGTACTCAACAAGTCGTCCACTTTAGTTCGGTGGCAGGTCACACATGAAGCTCTTGCGTTGGCGGTGTGCATGCAGAAGCAACATGTCAGTACGGCTCCGTAATGACCTCCTCGTCTCATGTTGCTGTTTTGTGTGCCGTTCGAACAACGTGCTGTGCTGTTGTCGTTGCAAAGTGTTTGGGCAACCGAGCGAGACGCCGACCTTCCGGTGAAGATAGGGACGGCGGGGGCCGCGGCCAGGCCAGCGAAGACGGTTTTCGAGGTGTTCCAGAAGGCGGTGGAGAACCATGGGGAGAACCCCGCCCTCATGTTCAAGGACACCTCGGGGGTGAGTGTATTAGTTGCTGTTGTTGTTGAGAGAAAATAACGATAACGGAGCAGGCATTGTTTTGTTTTTGTTTGGTACCGTATGTTGTTTCTAAAAAAGAATCAAATCTATCCACAGACAAACGAAGCCAGGATATACTAGCAATGAATGCATATCCTCCATCCTCTCGCATGTCTGACCGTCTTGGCGCGCCGATATTATTTTGGATGTCGGTCCTCGAAGAAGGAAGCCGATTGGTGGAGTTTTTTCACACAATCATCTGTGGCCTGGTTGTCCCCCGTCACTCTGCTTGTTCCCCCCTACGCGGCAAGAGTGTGAGTTTTTTCTGTCTCGGTATGTTTCTTTGCGTGGTATGTGCATGCTACGGCTGACCATTTAGTGTGCGTCTGTCTTCTTCCCTGTTCCCTTGTTTCAACACCTATAGGGCATGTCTGCGGACGATGCCCCGTGGCAGACGCTAACCTGGGCGCAGTACTACATGGAGACGCTCAGGTGGGGGCAACGGCGCACAGGGTGGACATTTGGCCGTGTCGTCGTTGGTGTTGATTGTTGGTGATGTCTGCTTGTTGATGTTGTTGTAGTTTTCGGTGTGTTGCGTTCGCGTTGACACAACGTGCTGTTCTTAGTTTCGCATCTGCGCAACCGCGCATAAAAAAAATGCCAAAAGTTACCTCAGCAGCACAGGGTTGCTTGTCCGTGTACTCCTGAAAGCAGATTAGCGAAACAACAGTTGATTCATCGTTGACGGGTGCAGACAAGTCATTCTTGTAATCGCAATTCGACGCATTTTCTAGACTAGTCAGGTCTGTTGTACCGTCTAGTCGGTGAAACTCTTCAAGGTAGCGAAAAAATCGATTCATTCTGGCGATACTGTCGTGGTAGAGAACCGCAAGTGCTGATTTTCTTCTTTTTATGTTTCTGCGGCAGGTTCGGCAAGAGCCTGCTATCACTCGATTTCGCTCCGCACCGGTGCGTTAACATCATCGGCTTCAACTCGACCGAGTGGTTCATCGCCAACATGGGAGCCATTGCCGCTGGAGGGATCGCTGCTGGCATCTACACCTCCAACCTCCCGGAGGTGAGCATTGCGTTGGAAGCGCTACCTCTGACTCTAACCTTAACCCTAATCCTAGACACGTACAGCTGTCAACTCTTATTTATTTATTTTTTTGGGGGGGGGGCAGCATGCGTACGTCCAAAAGTCTAGAGGTTGAGCGTCGAAGGCCCAGTCCCTCCTTTGTATGAAGCACTGTTGTACTCTCCTGAGGGTTTCGTGTTGCTTTGGGGAGCCTGGCACACCGGGGGGCCCACGCGGATGCGGTGTTCCGAGTCCTCGAGAGCGCTTGTGGTATTGCTGTCGAGAAGGTCATAATTGTCGCCTTGTTGTTGTTGTTGTTGATGATGATTACGTAGCGACCGACTGGCCATGGTGGCATCCTCGTATTGCACGTACGATCGTTTTTCTGCGGGTATTCCTCGCTCCATCCATTACGCCAGGCGTTCCAGGACGGTATCTTCTCCCATAGAACGAAAGCAACATCAAATCCAACTTTTTGCGAACCGCTCTGATGCGAAGGCGTTCTTTTACGGCGACATCAGATGTTGACACCCTTCTTACATTGTTGATGCATGGCAGAATGCACATAAACCTATCAAACCGAACTAACCCAATGTTAGAGGCTTGCCAGTACATCACGAACCACTCCGAGACGGAAGCATGCTTTCACGGAACACAAACGTTTACCCCCCTTCTTTCATGGCGATGCACTAAACTTCGATTGTGTACATACACCAAATCGAACCAACCGGTGGTACAGGCTTGCCAGTACATCACCAACCACTCCGAGGCGGAGGTAGTGGTGGTCGAGAACGAGGCACAGCTCGCCAAGTTCGTCAAGCTGGCGGCCACCCTCACCTCGGTGAAGGCCATCGTCATGTACAGGGGCAACGTGCCGGAGGAGACGGAGTGCGGCTTCCCCGTGTACACGTGGAAACAGTTCATGGAGGTTGGTACCCCGTACGTGACAGCATACCGCCGTACTTTTATCGCAAACCTTACCTGGTTCCCCACCCCCCCCCACCCCCTTTCCTTTCGGGAGGAAGACTAGAGCGACTGTTAGCATTGGCCTGGGCATAACCACTCTCCCGGGAAGTAGCAGTAACCACCCTGAGCAACTGCAGCAGCAGCAGCAGCAGCAACAACAACAACAACTACTACAGCGGTGCCTGCATTACCAATGGGGCCTTCCCCCTCAAGCAATGATGACGGCTTGGGGTTTGCCGTAGTTCTTGCTCACTTTTGAGTGACCACCGGCCTTCCCTTCATGTTGACCGCGCTTTCTTCATCTCCGTTGTTCTTTGAGCCTTGGTCGAAACATCGTGCTTGCACTAATAAGGCCTTAGAGGCGGTGTTGTTCTCGCCACACTGACCCCTCGTTGCTACATAAAAAATACGACGGTTCTTGATACACCTTCCTGTGCGTGTGAGTTTGCGAGCTAATAGTATGACACCGATTGTGTTCACCGGATGAACTAATACGAAGATATAAGTCGGTCTTCGGGAACAAAAAATAAAAAAGCGCGAAAAACGTTTTCTCGTTCGGTTGGTGCCTCGACAGAGAGGGGAGGGGGGGGGGGGCGGGTGCTGTGTGTGATTCTGCGTGTGTTTCGACACTTTGCTCGGCTCGTGGGGTCAACCACTTTGATTGATTCGTGTTTATTTTTCGAACCGGCTTGAGACATACTTTCTGTGGTCTATGTAGAGATATTCACCCGTACGACACACGTTTGCCGCGCGACGCAAGCCCTTTGTGGTATCGTTTCTTTGTTGTCTCTGCTACTATGTATAAGAAATGTATCTCCTTCCTAGCCCCACCAGCTATAGGGCCAAACTGTTAAGTTGTCTCGGACTACTGATCCTCCCTAAGGTGCCCAGGAGTTATCGAAAACAAGAAGCAACATAATCGAAATCCGTGGCCAGCGCACACCACCGGCGCCCCAGTCCTTTCCCCGCGAGTGCAGCGCCTGCCTTGAAAACCCTCTGCTGGGTGTCACCCAATTTCTTCTCAGTCGTCCGCTTATGCAAATCAGTGCGACTTTGTTGATCGAACCTTGTCCCTTGTGTTACGCAATGATTTTGTCTCCCATCAGCTCGGGAGTAAGATCCCAGACACTAAGATCGAGGAGCGCATCGAGGCGCAGAGGCCGGGCCAGTGCTGCTCTCTCATCTACACCAGCGGGACCACCGGTCAGCCCAAGGCGGTCATGATCAGCCACGACAACATGACTTGGACTGCGGAGGTGACGACAAATTGTCTTGTGTCGTAGTTTTTGGTTCCCCGAATTGGTGGTCATACATGTGTCCAGTTGTGCGGGTTTTGTTTTTCTCGGGTGCAATCTCTCCTCCCGCGGCGAAAAGAAGTGTAGGGGTGGTTGAAACTGTAGTGACCACATCATCGAAGATCTGCGCCGTGGTAGTAGCGGCTTGGTTCGCTCTCTCTTGACGGGATGGTTGTCGGTTGGTCATGACGAGACATCTACGAAATCTACGACTAAATGTCACTCGATTAGACGGGTAGGCTTCCGAGAGGAGTAGCGACCCTTGCGAACCTTGCGACATATCAACAACGAATATCCCCCCTTCCATCACTGCAATCGTGCCCCGATGCTTCTCGGTGTTTTTTCTTGTTCCGTCAAGAGTTGAAATTCCCAATACCAAACTTCGCATGAACGCCAACACTGTCTTTCGAGTTTTTCTTGTCGCTTGTTCTCCACGCCCCCCGCCCCCCTCATCTACGCCGGCATTTGACACGCGTCCCTTTGTTCCCCACTCTATATGCTTTTTGTATTACCCCCCCCCCCCTCGTTCTCACGCCTCCGCTTCCTGTCTGCGTGCCACTTCCCTGGAAGACGCTCTGCGCACCGTTCAACTGGAGTCACGCGGAGAGAGGCGTCTCGTACCTCCCCCTCAGCCACGTCGCCGGCCAGGTCAGTTAAAGAAACCTTTTTTCGCCAGCATGGAACATGATGCGTCAAGTTTTTAGGGAAAATAGAAGTGTGCAGCTTGCACCACAAACAGCTAGCGGATGCAGAGTGTGTGCGAAGAGGGTATCGCAAACGCCCGTTGTGGTAAATTCATACTCTCATATGTGTCAGCGATGCGCTCGCGTGGCCGACGTCAGTGCTTCGCAGCAAGCAACAGGCCTTCTTGTGAGAACTAGAACCAGGGCAGAGTTGCCTGCCATATGTCTTCCATCGCTTCTTCCACGTTGTTTGTTCCTCTGACGTCACTTTACCTCCATTCTCCATGCTTTCGGCGCTCGTTGTCGCGATCTCCGCCCGTTCGTGTTTGATTGAACAACTTTTCGCACCCCCCACCCCCACCCCCACCTCCACCATCACTACCACTTCCACCACCACCACCACCACCACCACCGCGCGACTTCAATGCTACCCCAACAACAACAACAACAACAACAACACAAAGCTGTTGGATATGCACGCGCCTATGGCAGTTGCCAGCTCGGTGTGGTTCGCCCAGCCCGATGCTTTGAAGGGGACCTTGGTCAAGACCTTGAGGGAAGTGCGCCCGACGACGTTTGTCGGGGTGCCCAGGGTGAGAGCGTGCCGAAGGACAGCAAGATACCATGGCAACAAGCTATTTTTTGTAGAAGTTTGGATGCGCTACAACTGAGAAGCTTGCACAACAATAACAGCGTGATGCCGTTGGCGAGAAAGCTCGTACAACAATGTTGCGCAATACTCGAGTAGACGTTTTCTGTCGCCGAGGTTACGGCTTGTCACGAGGTCCAAAATGCGATGCAGTGGTATTGGTCAGCGCATGTGAAACAGAAATGAGACGTGGTTGACCGGGAACAATTGAAACGAAAACGCGACAATGTCGGTATGACAAGCTTTATTTTAATAGCGCTGGGAACGCAACGACGCCTGGTTTTCGAGCGTGAGCGGAACGACAAATATTTTTTCACCCGATTAGTTGGTTAGAAGGATGACCTACGACGGACGTGGATACATGAAAAGAGGCGGTAGAACCCATGACTGACTAACGATACCGGCGAGAAGCGGGTGAAAGAACAACGTTACAATCGGAGAGGAAGCGGTGGGATACATACTGCTGTCGGCGAGGGATTCCGGAACAGAAAATACAATTCGTGGAGCTCGTAAAAGGGACAGAGATGTAGAGTACAACGACAAGAACATTGTTTTCGATATCCCCCCCCCTCACCCCCCCCGGTGTTTGCCAGCGGGGTTGGGTTTTCGCCGCTTGGCGGCAACCAGGTTAACGCTTTTTTTTTGCCTTTCGTCTTTTTTTTTGCGGTAACCATAATGGTGGTCGAGTAGATCATGTTGTGCGGGGTCGAGAACCCTCACTCCGCGCAAGGGGGATGATCGCACCACGTTGTGTTAAAATGGTCAAGCATCCTCGAGGCAGTTACACAGTGCTTACAACTGTATCTGGAAGTGAAAGCACCAGAAAATAAATTAAGTCATACGCAGCTGTCATCCGTACGCAAGGAAGTAAGCACAAGATGCCGAACACCCTTAGCAGGATGCAGCGCACCCTTCATGCGACTCGCCGAATGCCTCACGGCCCTTCACGCTTGGTGATGTGAGAGCCTGGTCCGGTGAGAACCCGGCGTGCTCCGTCCCGGCTTTGTAGGGATGCGAGGTCAATGGTCTAACGACTACGGCATGCACGGCTATGAGTACCCCCCCCCCCCCCCCTA
>FN648738.1:13843-43434 GCA_000310025.1 Ectocarpus siliculosus | reverse complement strand
GTTTTGGGAGGGGAAGCCCCCGAAAAAAAATTTATTTCTTCCCCGGTTTTCTCCCTTCCCCAAGAAATAAACCCCAAGATCCCGACCCCCTTTACCGGGGGGCGGCCCCCCCTTCTTGGGCTTCCCGAAACCCCCCCGGCCCTTTCCCCTTTGGTAATGGGAGACCCTGTTCCGGGGAAACCCCGGGGTTTCCCCCCCCGGTTTTTTGGGGTGGGGGGTTAAAGGTTTTAAGGTTTCCGCCACCCCGGGTTTGGGTTCCCCCCCCCCCCCCCCCCCTTACCCCAACCCCCCGCGCAGGCGGAAACCCCCCTTACCTGCAATGCGAATGAATGACCCTCATTACGTTGTCCTCCCGAAAAAGGTGTGGGAGAAGATGTATGAGAAGATGCAGGAAATCGGCCGCTCCATCCATGGCGCGAAGGCTGCGCTCTCAGCCTGGTCTAAAGGAAGGGTGCGTTCTGCTAGAGACTGCTAGTGATGTCTGGGTCCATATTGTAATCACTTGTGCATCGATTTCGCCACGCAGGTGTTGGAAAACCCGTATATCGCCTACAACGAAATGAATGTAATATAGATTTTCAAACGCCTATAAGCAGTTGGGTATTCGTTCCGTCATGTAGGTGTTTGAAAATCAACATCATCTACAGCAAACATCAAGTAAACGCCTAGTAACGATAGCTATTCCACACCGAGCGGTGTTCTGATGCCCCCCTCTGGCCCCCTCCGGATTACTTTCGTGCCAGCAACTTTGATCGCATCGCGTGTCTACAGCAGCGGCTGCAGGCTCTGCTTCTCAACCCCGCCGTCGGAAAATCCTTCATCCCCAATGGTTTCCCTCCTAAATCAGCCGAGCCTGACGCAACAGGCCTACCGTTGCACTGCTTTTTTCTTTAGCGTGCTATATGCACAGCTGCCAGCTCCCCTCACAACGGTCACGTTAGTGGAAATCGTAACCACTATTATAGCACGGAAGACAATGGTAAACTGCAGCCGCATTGCGGAGCTAACCACCTCAGCCTGAGTTTCGTTCGTTCGCCGTGTGTCCTTGCCAGGGCCTGGCCAACGCAAGGCGGAAGGAGTACAGCGGGGGAGGGGGGACTCCGTGGGGTTTCAAGATCGCCAACGCGGTGGGTTGCTGCTGCTGCTGCTGCTGCTGCTGCTGCTGCTGCTGTGTTGTTGTTGTTGTTGTTGGTTGTTGTTGTTGTTGGTTGTTGTTGTTGTTGTTGTTGTTGTTGTTGTTGTTGTTGTCATTGTCGTTGTCGTTTCTGTTCCTTCACTTCTGTCGGTGCTCGGAGGTGGTGGAGGTGGAAGTGTTGATCGGATTTCTACATGTCCTTTACCCCTGGAATACCGGGGCGACTAGGGTGATACTTGTAAGTTGCGCGTCGAAACGAAGGCGGCACGATACAGCGCCGACTTCTTGGCCCAAGGCAGTGTAGCGCATGAGTTCGGACATGGCAGAAGAGACCGAACGCTGTATGATCCCGGGTGGTTCGTCCACCAACTACGAAAACGCGTAGTCTGAGTCCCAAAACCGATGGAATTTGCGCATAGGCTATCTGCGTAGTGCGGGCTTTGGACCGATTCAGCCAGCAACAACCACCCCGCGGCGGCCTACCAGGATTTAAGCAGCCAACAAGCATCAGTACCAAGAGACAACACAGTTCAAACATTCTGCGGTCTGATGAAAATTACCGCGTTTCTGTATAGACTAGATCATATGCATAGCATGTTTTTTAAGACCGAAAAGCTCACTCCCCCGTGTGCTCCCTGATCTCTTGCCTCCATTCTTGTCTGTGTCGGTGGATAACGATGTCACACCAGTTGGTGTTTTCCAAGGTGAAAGAGAAGCTGGGCTTGGACAAGGCAAACCTTTGCTTCACGACCGCCGCACCCATCGCACAGGAGGTGAGAAAACGAAAGAGCCCGTGAGGGAGAACTGGTTGGGCCTACCTCTGACAGCTGGTTGGTGTCGTGGACGCACAGCGGGATTCGAAAAAAATAGACTAGAAGCCTGTGGGCTATGATTGTCGGTGTTGCCTGCTTGAACCAACCTGACCTTGCAGCACAACTTCCCCTCCACGACCATAACCAACAACAGCCAGCTTCCAGACTACTGCCATACCTAACCCGGCGTGCAACCTCGTTGGCTGTCTGATTTGGATCGTCGCCCGCTGTATCCCACGGCGTGCGCTTCTTCGCTGTATATTGGCGTGCTCTGAAACCGGTCAGACCTTGGAGTACTTCGCTTCCTTGAACATCCATATCATGGAGGTGTTCGGCCAGTCAGAGTGCACCGGGCCGATGGCGGTCAGCACTAAGGAGGCTTGGAAGATGGGCTCGTGCGGCCGTCCAATGCTGGTAAGCCATGTCGTTGCTGTTGCTATTGCTGTCGCCGTTGTCGCGGCCATTGTTGTCGTAGATGTTGCTCTTAGTCGCTGTCGTAGCGGTGTTGATGTCGTCGTCGTCATCGTCATCGTCGTTGTCTTTTTGCATCGACAACTGTTGTCAGCAAACTGGGCACTGTGGCATCCCCTGCCTAGCGTATCCACCCCCTCAAGCGGACCTCTGCGGTGACAGGCTGGGTAGACAGACAGACCTAGGAAACGGGAGGAACCAAGTGCAGAGAAATCAGGACACGTCCTCTCCTGCAAGCGAAACCAAACACCCAACTGCAGTCGTGATCCCCGCGTAAGGCCGACCGCCCTGGTTAAGCCCGGTGAAATCGCATGACACACGTGGAACATTCAACTCTGCATCGTCCCTATTGCGTTGTGAAATATAGATCCTTACTGATACCCAAAGAGCAACGGAGTAGGTGTCTGTGATGTTGCTCATTGGGTTTTTAAACAGAACAGCAGACAATAGTGGCCGTGCTTCAAAAGCGTTAGTGCCCGCCTGCGCTCGGCTTTTGACATGTCTTCTTAGTTTGGCCTCGTGCCGGCGGGGGGATTATTTTGTTTTGGTTCCATCTTCCACGTTTTCGTTTCCAGCTGGATAAGACAGCGGGAGCGATGCGTCAGAGCGGGACAGTATTGAGTGTCGGATGGCAAGTGGTGCCTGTCACGTATTGGAGCGAAGTTGTCCCCCCCTTTGTCCACCTGTTTGTCCCCCGTATGCAACGTTCTTTGTTCAGGGGACCGAGTCTAAGCTCGAGCCGGGAACGGGCGAGCTTTGCTATCGCGGCCGCAACATATTCATGGGGTGAGGCGCAATCACGGATTCACTCTCTCTTTCCCGTCAAAGCCGTTTTTTTATTTCGTTCACTCTGGAATGGCTTCTGCGACCGTGCATTGTGACTTCGATTTGTCACCCGCCATCCATCTGGTCAGTTTTATTATGCCTCGTTTTGCCCTCCGTTAACCTTTGATATTTCTGCATCATCAGCGACCTTCACCTCAAACGTATCGAGAAATTGTCCCGTTCTGCGTCAGTATCTCCTCCATTGATTTCATTGTAACCCGCCACACAGTGAGCCTACCATGCTGTGCCTGCACACTGAAAAAAGTCGTGCTTACTCAAGCAGCGAGTGCTTTCCTCTCTCCTTCCAATCTCGTTGTTTTTGCGGCGTGCTCTCAATGTTTTGCCCGAAAAAGGTGCATGGGCGTCTGTTGGTCCCTTTCGGACAAAAACATTCCACGGCATTTTGGGTCCTCGACTCTTTTCTGGCCCTCCATTTGCCCCCCCCCCAAAAGGAACAACATGTCTCGCCCTCCTCGTTTGTTGCCGAGCCCCCCTAGGAAGGTACATGCACGACCTTATGTCGCCTTCCTTTAATTTTTCTGCCTAAGTTAACCGAAAACAGTTACATGCACAACCTAACTGGCCTTCAATTGGTTTTCGGCCTAAATTATCCCCCAAAAGGTACATGCACAACCATGGCTCGCCTTTCTTTCGATTTTCTGCCTAAGTGAACCCGAAAAAGGTACATGCACACCCTTAACTGGTCTTCATTTCGTTTGCTGCCTAAGTTAACCCAAAAAAGGTACATCCACAACCTTAACTGGTCTTCATTTCGTTTTCTGCCTAAATCAACCCGCAAAAGGTACATGCACAACCCCGAGAAGACGGCGGAGACGATCGACGAGGACGGCTGGATGCACAGCGGAGATGTAGCCACGTTCGACGAGGACGGAGACCCCAGGATCGAAGGGCCCAGGTACGCTCAATGATTGTGCTTTAATGGGCTTGGTTCTTCCCTCTTGCAATTCGTGTTGACCCGGAGCCTAGCTGACACCACGCTCGACGACGATGGAGGCTGGGGCATGGGACGATGAAACGAACGAGGTTTTTTCCAATGAGAATGGTGCACTGTTTTCTTCTCAATCGCCGTTCGATTGTATTTATTCTCTTCCTGCGTTGTGTATATCTTTGTTCTCCAACCTTTCGTCTTACAAGGCTTTGGCCACTACACCTACTACGCAGTGCAAGCCTCCTTCTTCCCTGTGGTTCCCCTGCCCGCTTCGATTGTCGGTGAAATGAGCGTACTGAGCGTAATTCGTTGTTCTTTCCGGCACCTTCCATTGTTTTCGTGCCGTTGCTTTCGCAGCGGCTTCGTGCGGATCACGGGGCGCATCAAAGAGCTCATCATCACCGCCGGGGGGGAGAACATACCGCCGGTACTCATCGAGGTCAGCTCGAATACGATAGCGTAGGCAACGCGGTTCTGGTTCTGTACGTCGTTTTATGAACCAACGCTGTCCGTCATGTGGTGGCTGGAGGAGTCTTGGCTGAGCACCTGTTCTGATGGTGAAGATTGGAAGTCTGTCTATTTTATTGAGCCTGAAGTGCTTAGCTCCCAGGTTCGTAAAACGCTTTCTGTACCTCCTCATCCATCACATCCTTCCAAGTTCTGTGGTGCAAGCTAACCCCAAAGAAAGAGGCAACAATGAAATGGGGAAGAGAAAGCCCAAACACGCGTAGGATAACGATCCGAACGTCATTGTTCAGGCATGCGGCATCTTTCTAAGCCATCCCTACGTTGGGTGCCTCTTGGTGCTTTACACAGTTCCCCTGTTCTCGTGTTTGTGTTTTTACTTTTACTTTTGCTTTCTTTCCCTCCGCAATGCTATTTGCGGCAGAGCGAGTTCAAGGCCGAGCTTCCGTGCATCGCCAACTGCATGGTCATCGGGGACAAGAGGAAGTTCCTCACCATCCTCATCGCGCTCAGATCCGAGGTGAGAAACGCAAGAAAAGCCTAGCACTAGGTAGTCCCAGCCCTGTCATCATCGCAATTGAGCAAGAGGGGAGACAAGAGAGCCCCCCCTCAACCGACACACCCATTCCCAACCTCAGGGTCCCGCGCCTAAGGCCACAGCTCCCCCCCTAGGGGGATTATTTTAACGTTAAAGGTTGCACGTAGAACGAGCACCCAAATTGGATGGAAATATTTGGGGGTTTTGGCTAAAAATAAAGCTTGCGTCGTTTTGTCGAAGTTTTGCGACACACCGATGATAATGGAGGTCCAGCAACACCCAAACGCGTCGAAAGCGCTGCCACGAGGTGATGTGGTGACCAAACAGGTCGAGCGATAGACCATGTGCACCACACGGGAGCTGCAATATATGTATGAGCACACACACGAAGTTAAGTATCAGCAGGTGTTCCCAGCGGTCCACGCCTCAACCTCAGGCATGTTATTGTTGGAGTGTCTCGCTGCACATCACCGGCCGTTGGTTTTCGACGTCGCACATTTTGGGAAGCAATCTCCACAGCGACCTACCCAGCGTTTGAAAAATTGACACGCTCACGGAATCGTTGCATTACCGCTATTTCCCAGCAGCGGACAAAGAGCGATGCGTGTGGGCGCCGCACGGCTTGTGTGCCACATGGTCCAGCCAGGGGTAATCCAATTTGCCAATTATATTTTGGTCCACGCAATTCCTAAGTCCCGCTTTTCTTGGCAGCGAAAGCCTCATCGAATATTTCCCCGTTGACCAATCACCGCCGTCGCCCCCCCCCCCGTCCCCAAACGTAGATTTTTCAGGGTGACTCGCATAGCAAGTGAAGCGATCTGCAGAACAATCGTCGTCTGGGTCACCACCTCACGACGTTCAAGCTTGGAGCAGTCCTCTGGCTGACTTAACGACGGTCTCACCACCAAACTAACTTGCTCTTTCGTGCCACCAAAACCTTCTCTCTCTTGTAACACGCACGCCGATGCGCCGCAATTCTCGGAACAGAAACGAGAGGACGAGAACGGTGGGTCGTCGACCGTCAGGCTGGTCGGCGACAGCTTGACGGCGTGCGAGAAGATCGGCAGCACGGCCACCACCATCGAGGAGGCCAAGGCAGACACCAAGGTGTGACGATGATGCTTCGGACCAGATGTCAGTGCAAACATGCTAGTTTGTTTCACAGCGTCGTCGATATTTTTTCCCTTTCCGACGAAACACATGGTTTGAAATCATTTCCGGCACACCCACTTCTTCGACGTCGTCGAACACGATCATGGCGCGTTCTTGCCGCATACATGTTACGAATTGGAAATCCATCCACACATCCCGTTTTCTTCATTAGTTTGGCGGGGTGTACGCTCGCTCGTCTGTAGTATTCCCGCATCTAGCGGAAAAGCTCAACACCTGCACTTTTAGACTGTTGGATCCGCCGTTGAGGCGCCGTAGAGCAGTTTCAACTGCATCGGACACCGACCGGTGCCGTCCGTTGGCCGGTGATGTTACCGAATGTGCTGCCGTGCAATCATGCTCAGACTCTGTGTCCGATCGCCTGTCGTATTCTTCTCACATTTCCTCCCATCAAGAAGCTCCTGGTTTTTTGTCCCCACGGCGTGGACCAAAATGTGTTGTTTGTGTACCTGGCCTCAACGTCGTTGCACCATTCGATTTCTCGGATGTTGAACAAGCGGATGTTTCGTGTTGCTTCAGTGCTAGTGCTCCGTTAGTACTACTGATGATGGACAGACCGAAATAATCAGATACGCTATAGAAGCCACGCCCAACTCTTGTCGCTATTGCATGACGTCAATTTGTCGTCGTCGTCGTCATCGTCGGCGTTATCAAAGACAGGGGTCGTTCCTTGGCAGGTGAATCGAGAAAACGATAAACAGAACCCGTGTTTTTATTGCGCGTGTTGTTCTTCTGTTTCTGCCAGTGGACTGAGTACATCAACAAGGCCATGAAGGCTTGCAACGCTCGCACGACGTCCAACGCGCAGAGGGTGGCCAAGTGGGCCTTCCTCCCCCACGACTTCTCCGTAGAAGGTGAAGGGATACACGTTCACAGCTAGTCGCTCTGTTCTGCAGAGCGTTGGTGACGGCCGTTTATGATACGTGTCCTCTAGTCTATCCTTTTGATTCCTCCGAGTCGTTACTTTTATCTTGTCTTTCCTTTTTTATGTGGGCATCCTCTGCTTGCCGCATTCTGCTGCGTTGAGGAGAGATAGAAGCCTTCTTCGCTTCAGCCAGAATGGCTCAACGGTTCACATTTCCACGGTTTCTGTGCAACCCCCTGGTTCATCTTGCTGCGGTTTTTTCATGATGCATGTTGTGCGGTGTTCGAAGCCACCGGGCCATGCAATGCGCCCGTGAGAGGTCGCTTTTTTGCGCTTACGCTGATCAATGCTGGGCGACTTATCGCTTGGCATTTAGACCAGGATTAGCTTTCCCAAGGAGTGACTAACACGGATTCAGTGCTACTGTAGTGTCACCTATTTTGGCCTACGCGTACTGGATGTCTTGCTTCCTCAGTTTCGTTGTTGATCTCTCTTCTTTGTCGATTCACGATTTCGCTTGTCTTTTCAGGAGGAGAGTTGACGGAGACCCTCAAGCTAAGGCGAGGCCCGACTTCCGAGAAGTACTCGGACATCATCGAGGGGCTCTACGCATGATGCGCTTTTCTTCTCGCTCATCTCAAGCTTTGGTTTGTAGTTCAGTCTCGCGTGTGAGCCTCACATTTCTTTCTTCATGCCAAGGATAAGGGCAGCTACCGTCCTCACTTTGCTGCTGCTAGGAACGTTATTCAGAGGAAATCGTGCCGCCGGGCCGCGCCCCATGTTCACGCTGCGTGCTTCGCACTTTCAGATGTTACGTTTTGTTCTTTTATCTGGCGAGGTGCATAATTATTGTCGCGGAGAGATACTGGAGGCTTTGGCAGTCAACTCCCAAGCGGATGACATGACTTACCGGCGGTTGCCTCGTCTTAGCTGGGTATCGGCCCTTGACTAACCGTGTATCACCACGGCAGCAGGAGGGGAGGGGAGATATTGAATGACAGAAGGACGAGTCAACGTTAGACCGTTCCGCTGGCAAGTCAGCGGACGGTTGGGCCTTCGAGTAACGTATGGGGAAGTACACGGAGCCCGGTGAGAAGACCGGGTTCATGTAGTTGCTGAAATTCCGTTTTACTGCATAGAAGGAGAGAGAAGTGTGCATGACTGATGAACTGGGTAAAATACGCGAGCAAACACCTTCAAGACATACTTCATTATATTACGAAGAATATGTACTAGTATAATATAAGCCTACATATCGATGTGTCGCAATAATAAACAGGTGCGTTCACAATCCCTGTGCGTTTCGTTGGACATGGGGCCTGCAAAGAAAACAAACCTACAACCTACCATGTTAAAAGTCTCGCATTTACCCGAATCAGAAATAAATATCGTATTGATCGCACAGCAGGCGCACCGGGCTCCTTCGTTTCCTGTACCGCAGCACTATCTCCACGCCCTGTCTCCACAGCTAGCTCCACAGAATATGCATCATCCGGAAATTGAATAATATTTGTTTGTCTACACATATACATCTCTTTAGTGAAATGAAACACAAGAACGTGACAACAGGTTTTCCACACACACACGCCCTGTCCAGAATTTAATGACTCGGTCCGGTGAATCTATGTACGTACATAGACAGCCAACGTGGAACAAGGCCAGAACATTGCAACCTCTGTTAGTTGTTGTTGTGCGCGTACATATGATACGCAAATAAACCAGTTCTTTTCTCACCGTTCTTTTTCTGCGGGACTGGCCCAACTGGTCGGTGACGACCGGCGATAAACAAACCGATACCCTGCACGGGCTACCGATGATGTACGAGAAAAGATGATGACGTACTTGTTGCCCACTGGGGCCCTCGATGTCTTCTATAGCTACAACAGCAGCAGGGCAAATTATGTGTAAGTTGGTGTTGCAGAGCCGAACTCATCAACGGGGGACCATAACAAACAACCATAGTACATTGATAGGATGAACGGCTCTTTGCCTCGACGTTGTGGGTCCGCATCGGGCGGTTGTTAGGACAGAAATGGAGATGGACGAGTTCGTACCGGGACGTAGGACAGTGCACCAGTAGCTGCAACGTCCCGATGTGAAGGTTATGCAGTTGTTATCTCTGTGACGTGTGTGTGTGCAGCTTGCCGGGCCCGGCGCTTCGGGTTGTTTCGCAGTGAGTGGTACTACTGCGCCTTGATGGCACGAGCGACGCCACTATTTTTATCGCTCCCCCTTTTCTACATTCGGAAGACCACCCAAGGATCCGGGCACCCACACTGCAACCGCCATGAAAGGCTTTCTTCTTGGGCAAGTCATCTCCCTACTCCATGTCTCGGGGGGTAGTGCTGCTTTAGCCTCCGGAAAAGAGCACGGCAATAATGAAACGGGGTTCGGCGCCGTGCGTCCGCGCTGCAATTCTCTCCGCAGCGGATGCGTACAAAACAGCGAGCAGCCGGAACAGACCAACGAGGCACAGCGCAGACGATTGCAGGTCACCGGTGAGCTTCTCTTTCTCCGCAACCCAAGGTTTTATGGCACTCGCCCTCAAGAGTGTCTCCGCAAACTCACTGCGAGGATGCTATCGCGGTGCCCAGAGTTGTCGCTATAATCAGGCTTCAGGTCGGAGAGAGATCACATATGTACGCTATGTATCTCCCTTGTTGCAGTCTATGAAACGATAGTCTACTGAACGGCCGATGGCAAGAACGCGTCCTTTCCAATTCTCGACGTCGATGTGATGTGCCGAAGAGGAATAGTTCTGAAGACCACAACTGTGCGGAGGGGAGGGGTGTATGGTATACTGCTGTACATAGATACTGCTCTCGCTGCTTATAAGTGGTAGTTTACTCGTGCGTATATGCTACAGCAGCAGTAATACATGTAGTGTGGAGATAATAACACAGCTTCATATATACAGGCGTGTTCGGTTTCGGTACGATATCCTCTACTGGTACACCAGTAACGATGTAAATGTTTCTCTGGGCGCTTGACAGGCTGGTTGGTACAAGAGGTTATCTGTTATTGCGTTCCCACCGAACCACCGAAAATCCAAGAAGCCCCCACATCTTTGAACTATTACTCGAAAGCGAATGTATATACAACGCAAGGATGGCACCGCGCGCCTACTCGTCTACTCGTGACCGTACCCTACGCTAATCGTGCCGGCCGATATGTTGCATGACGTTGAATACCCCCGTGCAGACTCCTGTGGACTTTGGGAGTGCGGTGCGGGGTACGCCAACATCGCGGGGCAATGCCTCAATATATCTGGACGTAGGTTGTTTTCAGATGACAGAACCGATGACGACTTTCTGAGCGACGATGAGTACACCGTGGACGACGATGACTACACATCCGAAATCCCTTCCTGCAGTCAGGCGGTTTGCTGTGAACGTGGTGAGTGCCCTTCCAATCATTTCTTCGGGACGTCGTTCGTTGCGGCCGTTTCGTACCTAAAATACATTAGGTTGTGATAGAAGTCAAATTCAAAAATATGTCTTGAGTAGACCGAATCGTGTGCTTGTGAAGTACCGTCGATTTACATGTACCACATGCATGCGAAATATTCCGTTCAGACCGCGGGCAGAGTTATGCCGACGTTCCTGGTGATCTATCTGCCCTTGTCCCCACGTTTCAACAATACTTTGAGGGACTGTAGGAATCTGTACGGTCGGATGGAGTATGAGTGAGTTCACGTCTCGCCGGAGTGGTCAAGTAAGGGAAGCCAACGGATGCAACGAAGGATGGCCGGGACCACAGTCCGGCGCCGGAGGCCTCATCCAATGAATCAATATGATCCTCGGTTCGGAGTCAGAATACAATAGGAAACGCTGCATCACCAACCCTACCTAATATGGTATACCTTTAGATATTAGTCATTGATGAGATAGGTTGATGAGATGGCAATGATGTAACCCTTTCCACAGTCGTCACGACGTACATGTTGTATCTCTGTGCGGCGGGGCGACAAACGTTGCCCCAAATTTTGATCCTCAACGGCTGCAAAATAATCCCTCCAACGTTTGAGTATTCCCTATGCATACGAATAACAAGTCCTTTTTGTTTCCTGAGACTTGTAGGCACAAAATGAACAAGAGTACAGCATTGGTTGATCGCCAACCCCATCGAGTCCCAAGCAGCCGAAGCCGCAAAAGAGAATCGCAGCACTATCGGCTCTTGTGTCTTACCGTCTGATGGGTATGGGTTCATTCGTCCAAGGGCAAGCGACACATTTGTGGGTGTTTTCCCACTTGTTCCGCCCAGCACCTAGCACATACACGTGGCGGCGAATGGTGTTCCACCGCGGGCACCGGGAGGGGGGGGAGGTAGATGATGTGGCGTGGTGAGGGGCTACCGCCATCGTATTAACGGAACAATGAAACAAATAGCGGGAAACGTCGGGTAAATGTCACGTGGCCCGGGAGGGCAACAAGAACGCCTTCGAAACCAAGCCGTTTTCATTATTAACCTCCCAGTCTGTGTCTGTTTCTCTCTAAAACTGAAGAATGTGCGAGCCTGTGCCCGAACTGCCGCAGCAAACACAAATGTTTTCGTGTTGACCCGCTTCAACGAAATCTGCGTTCCTCCTTTCTCTCCCTTCCCCGTGCCGCACGCGTGCTCCGACTCTACGGCACTACCTTAACCCACACTCGCTTTTTCCCGCTGTCCAACCCCATATACCTCCAGTGAACACTCCAGGGCCAATCCCAGAACCAACTGCCTCGACTCCATCGCCAACTCCAACGCCAAGCCCAACGCTACCCCAAGCGCCAACTCCTGCTCTAACTCCTGTGCCAACTCCTGCGCCAACTCCTTCATCCGGTGAATATTTGGCGCGATAATCCTTATCTTCTGTGACTGCAAGCCTCTGTTGTTTTCTTGCCGTGCCGTTGACATATCATCATTGAACCTCTTTCGAAAAATGTTTGGACTTGCTTTGGAAACTAGGCAGACAGTGGGTTTTGTGCACCATCACCATCGTTGTTTTCAATGTCCTTGTAACATGTCTTCACCCTACCGTTTCCGGAATCGCACAGCCTACACGTGCAGCAATGGCCTCGCCCAGTCCCATGTTCTGTAAGTTCAAATCTCTGCACCACCCAGAGAACAGGCTAGGTGTGCTACTGTATGGACTCTTTGGTTGTATAGGTACACCTCTCTCGGCCACCGAGGCGAGTGGAGAACTGAGGACATCATGAAGATGAGTTTGTGGGGTACGGTCATCACTTCATGTATATCACGACGCGAATTGTTGCCGGGCGGACCGTACGAGCCTGCCGTACATAGCAGCCCGCCCACATGGCAGTGTTGTTCTTGCTGATCTCTTGAACTCGTGTGTTGCGATCATTCTGCATAACGTGTATCACCCTTGTCGGGGGTACATATACACGATATTGGTACGGCCCACGGCCCTAAAACCCAAACTCACGCCCAGGGCTCTAACTCACGGCCGACGGGCAGCCCGTCATCGAAGTGCTGTAGATACTCCTCACGACAGACGATAGGCCTTTGTCCGCCCGACGGCTGTCATGCGTCGTCATGGGCCGCTATTGGGTCATCGATCGCCCATGGGCTGCCCAACTTCTTGAACCCGTCGGACGTCCCAGGGCCACCCGTGAGCCGTCGTGAGAGGTCCGCGGGTCGCCCATGGGTCGTCATTAGCCACCCATTGCCGCCCCATGAGGTGCCCATCGGCCACCCTTGGCTCCATAATCATGAGACTTCAGTTTTGATAGTAGTTCGAAGGACGTCCTTTTCGTCTTTGCATTTCGAAAATGTGCCGCTGACACCCATGGGCCGTCATTGATATTGACCTGCGCCCATAGAGGGCCCATGGACGGCCAATGGGTGGACCAGGGGGCGTACGCAACAGTCTCGGAATGGCCTTCGGTCGACCAACGGTCGGCACGTTAGTCGCAGGCACCCATGGGTGGCTCATCGGCGGTCCATGGGCATTTCAATGGGTATTGACCAATGGGTGGTCCATCGGCGGTCGATGGTTCAACCCATGTAGAGTCCAAATAATACGTCCAGTGGGCCACCCATGAGCGACCGTTGGACGATCCATCATGTCCCTGGGCCGGTCCATGGATGGCCCAATGGCCCGGCGCTGTCAATATTGGAAGTGAGACACACAACGGTGATACGCACCGGTATTGACGTTCTCTGCGTATTTCTTGTTTCCAATCGGTGTCGGTACCACACAGCGAACACGTGCAGCAACGGCCTTGAAGGCATAGACGGGAACGGAGTGGTATGCTGTCCGCTGGGCTGTGGGCAGTGTGGAGGGACGGGATGCAACACGTCTGGAGCTGCGGCCGGTCTTGACGGTAGTTCATGCTGCGGGGGAGGGGTGAAGGCTAGCGACGAATACTGCGACGAGACCAACGAAGCCCCCTGCATAATTGGAAGCCGCCCTTTTGCACCCAGCCCCACGCCCTGTGAGTCCCAAACGGTACAGGAGGAACCTCTCTCGACCAATATTGACGCCGGATACGGTCATTCCTGATGAACTAGATAGCCCCAGGAACGGTCATGTTCACCTCGTCCACGCAGCGGCGCCAGTTGTATTTCTGCGGGCAGTACCAGCCGTTCCCAAGCAGGCTCTGAAACACTTGTTCCATGCTGACCTCTTGAACACAATGAATCCCCACAGAACTCGTTGCTGCGCCCGCCTCCTCCGGCCGCACCCGAATCCCACGACACCGCGCCCCCCACAACTGCTCTGCAGCAATAATATCACTTCCCTGCGCCTCACCAGTGGACAACTCCGCATCAGCCCCTACATCTGTTGAACGTGTGGCGCGCTTTTGCTGTAGGACATTTCACCTGGCTGCAAGCGTGGTTTTTTTACCCTGTCTTGTTTACAGTACCTCCTTCGCACGACCCTGGGTGTTGTACTACTATGGTAGGATGTACGGGGGGCAATGGCGATGCTCACCGTTACAGCCGCGGCCTGCAGTATTTTTGGAGTAGGCCCACCTACTTTGGTTCAATGATCCCGCTCGTAATCACTCATTGTCGAATTCCTCGGGCTGCCCGTTGCACTAGTCCCGATTGCAATTCACCCTTGTACTATGTCCTATCGTTTCTGGACCGCACAGCTGAGACTTGCAGCAACGGCTTTGAAGGCATCGACGGGAACGGCGTGGTATGCTGTCCGCTGGGCTGTGGGCAGTGCGGAGGAAGGGGATGCACCACGTCTGGCGCCGCGGCCGGTCTTGGTGCTGACTCCTGCTGCGGGGGATCGATAAAGGCTAGCGACGAATACTGCGACGAGACCAACGAAGCCCCCTGCATCATCGGCAGCCGCCCAACGTCGGGTAAGTCCTGCCTACATCGACTTCCCCACGAGTCGAACTCGTCGCCCGACGTGGGACCTCGAACTGGTTTGCAAACATCCAGCCCGCTAATTGCATGCCGATTATCCGCTGGTCGACAAATCAATCTCGTTTCTTCCCTCTGCCCCTCGACGACTGGCCAGGTTCCAATTGATGCACACTTGCATTCCTGGAGAGTGGACGCCGGGGTCGAGCAACAGCGTGTGGCCGCACAGTGGCGACATGTGCGGCCAAGCTGTGTACCCGCGTGAAGGGGCCAGACGAAAGATGGGGGTTCTCAGTATGCTTTCCACGTCTGTCTGCGTTTGGACTTTGATGCGGTCCTGATGCCTGACCGCCAGCAGAGTCAGCCGCGCTCGCTAATTCTTAGGTTTCCGTTCAGAAAACGTCACGGGCGTGTTTCTTTTTGACGGCCTACACGCGGTACGCATTCGTCCGCCGGCTTGCAGCGCACGTCCAGCCTCCCGCGCATGCAGCTACGCGCTTAGGAATGGCCAGAAGAATGTGCGAATATTCACAACGTTTCCGACATTGGTGGTAGAGGGTTCACGTAAGTAACTGTGTTGGCCCTTGGCGGCAACCATACGCTTGACATATCATGCCCACCCTAGGTTGCTGATATTGTGACGCAATATTTTCATGATAGTGTATGTTGTTGATCGTCCGTGTAAAACACGGGAGGGAGGGTTCTCAGCAGTACGAAGCCGAGTTCTCTATCGTTCATTCCTGGGATACTGGTTGAGCTGCTCCCTTTTATTATTGTACACGACAATCGGCCAATGGCTATCGGGATGGGCGGGACCACGGGTGCTTGCAGCGCGTTACGCGGGCCGCTCTGTGGACGGCGTGTGGATGGTCACGACTCATGAGCTGGAATGTTGGCTCCAACAACATAACACCGCCGTGTAGCACGTGATGATCTTGCTCGTGATGGCCATGTTGATTCACTCGTTTCTTGCTCGTGATGGCCATGTTGATTCACTCGTTTGTGACACGTCTGGTGTGAGTTATAGAGTACCACGTGTTCAAACGTCGCATCCATGCACACCAACCTCAGTCGTTTTCACTGACCGCTGCCGAAGTATGAGCAAAGAGGAATATGTGACACCATTTTGGTCGTCTGTGAAGTCGACCTTGCTCCAGTTCATAACAGAACTGTGTTCCTCGTTGAATGCCAGTGGTTTATCACTTAAGTTTTTTTTACTATTGCTTGTTGTTTTGGTAGATGCCCTTAGCGGTAAGTAGTGCGATCATTTTGTAACCTGTAGGCATATATTGGCGGGTTTATGCCACTAAACGCAGTGAATCGAAAAGCGTGTGGAGTCAACCAGTGGGGCACGAGGCCGAGGTTCATTAGCGTGGTATATATTTTTTGTTACTTGTTGCGGTTTGCTTATTTTTTCGGTTGTTTTTTTGGCAGGTGCCCGTAGAGGTATAATTTGTAATGTATCACGATCATGTTTATCATATATGTAGGGAGGTGTATTCTACGAAACGTCGTGTAGGTATATCGTGTGGAGTCAATCAGTCGGACAAGCGGCAAAGGTTCATTCGCCTGCAGAGAGGGAGACAGACAGATACAACAACGGCAGAGAGAGATGTCATGTACGGCTCCTCGGAGATGAAATATCCGGCCGATGCACTGCCGAAACATTTTACCCCCCCAAATCGGCGCACGTCGTCTTGTGGTATACCCGTTACGCATTGTATGCTGTGAGAGAGGTGCTTTCACACCAAGGGTCGGCCCGTCATCTACGTTCAACTATTTGATGTAGCGAGGCGGTGTGGGACCGTGTGGAGCGTGCTCCGGTTGCAGTGTTGTTTGGGTTAGGCCCGGGAACTATACTGAAGTATGTACCAGTCAGCTTACATCCCATCGTGTAATTCGGTCACATGTGTTGCCCCCAAGGTTTGGTGAGGCATGCCGTGAGGAGATTCGTGGAATGAATAATGTATGCGCATGAGCGCGAAAATAAATGAAAAATGTCCATTGTTCTGCATAGCTCGAGAGAGCGAGAGTTTGATGGAGGGATGTTCAGCAATGGGCGTTGAGGACGGAAGAAGCCACCGGATCCAAGACTTCGTTCAGTATTGCTCAAATCGATGGACTTTCCCTCCCAGGGGGGAATGGAATTACAGAATTACATGTGTGGTGCTTCGTTACAATGCATTATTCAGCTTCCCTTACCGACGAACTGGCGCCGTTAGCAACGTGACTGACGATATGTTTGGCGGCGTGTCATGAACTCTCCAAATATCAATGAAATCAAATTTTCACTCAAACAACCCACGGTCATTGGTGGCATTCGTCGCGCCCCCCACAGTAGCCATAGCTCTCTTCCGTTGGACGGCCGGCGGGGATTGCTCCTTTCCATGCTACCATGACCTACGGGGCTACGTTCTTGGGATAGCGCCTTAACCCGCGGATTTGTACGAGGTCGTTTGTGGTCATCCCCTTCGCGATTTCGATACTTCATTCGCGCCTGCCAACACAATCGCTCTTCTCACAAGTGATGCCATGACATTGGAAGCGAAGAGAAGCGATTCTGTTGACGTGTTTGCGCTCAGAGTGTCACGAACGTACGCCAGACTTCTGGCTGAAGCTACACTCCCCGCTGAACGTACCTTCTTTCTTTTTCACTGTTCACTTCAAATCAGCGCTCACTGCATTTATTTCGTGCCGTTATAGTCCAACCCGTAGTCATACAGAGGGTTCCTCTGCCTGAGGTCCCCTCACCACCCCTCCTGCGATTGTTACTGCGAGAAGAGTGCAGCATCTGTGTACACACGAAGTACTAGCGATTTCCACTCAGGCCAGGAACGGGAGCGAGAGAAATACTCACTTCGCAATTAAAAGCTCGCTCACGCTGGGATTCGAATCCTGACTCTGGCCACCATGCATGGAGGTGTTCGAGGAAACCACAACTAGACCACCGGGGCGACCGGCTGAGCACGCTTGTATCCAAGTCCTTACTGTATATTTCGAGAACGGCGTGCATTCCGAAGTCCGAGTTGAGATGATGCGCGCAGGAATGGGTTTCACAACACTTGCTCATTGCATCTATGCACCAGGCGAACAAATATATTTGCGCTGCTCGCTTCGGGTCTCGCTATTCGCCACACAAAATACACCCAATTATCACCTCATTCACCTTGGCGTTCAATGATCCAAAAGCCCAGAATGAATGTCAGAGCGATGGTGCAATATCGGAGGTCCCCGTGTGTGAACCATCGGGGTTCAGCGGAGTATTTTATCAGTTTGTCGTATCGATGTCGAAATATCGAAATATCGGGAAGGTAAACATTTTTCGATACTCGAGAAGTCGATAGATCCGTCGACAGCACACGATATGTATATTCCGAAGTTGGGGTAGGTCTTAACGAATAAATCAAATCATGATTCATAGTTAATGAATTGTGAAAAATCAACGCGACGAGTATCGTCGGCGTTGCCTGTCTGAAGCAGTGTTTTTTTGTCGTGGGTAGCCGCGGGGTTTTCGCGGAATCGACGGCGAACAAGGAGAAAGAACAGACGCTACAAGACGAGGCGTCCCACGACGTACCTTACAACGGATGGATTACTTGACCACAGGACAAGCACCCAAAGTACCAGCACGAGCACACACCACCACTTACTACCACCAACACCAACTCAACAACACCTCACCAATCTCACCAAAAACCAAAAACAAAAAGGACTGACTTCCTCGGGAGGGACGACGTTTGATTGGAAGTTCTTCCCCACCGGCTGATGGGTTTCCTTCCTCGGCGTGCGGTTTGGGCGGAATTGCCGTGAGGGTTCGGCCCGATGGGCTTATCCTCCGCGGTTGATCTTCATGCCATGTAGATCGTCCTGATGGGCTGATACTCCACTCTCGCTCCTGAGGCGGCGTACATCGTCCTGATGGGTTCATACTCCATCCGAAGTGAGATTCATTTCTCCGAAGTTAATTGAGCGAGGGGGGCGGAACGCCCCGGCCCAACAACCTGAGACTTCATTTTATCGAACTTGTTCGACACTAATCAATCGTGCAACAGTAGGAGAAGAGGTGAGACTCATATCTCCGAAATTCATTGAGCGAGGGGGCCCGAAAGCCCCACCGACCAACTTAATATTCATACATTCCGACGATATTTCTACAATAATAGGAGAAGAGGATAGATTCATTCTTTCAGAAAGTAGTACGATACATAGGAGAATGAGCTAAATCTTATTGTAGCTTTTAGGATTTGAGCTTTGATTTGAGTATAGAATCTGCATATGTGTTATTCAGGGTGGGCTAGTGTTAAGGAGTGTGGCTGCTAGCATGAATAGGGTACATCTTATTGTTGATAGGATGTAGGTCGGTCTCAGGAGGTATACCCTTTTTGACCCCTACCCCTTTTAGAACTGTCTATTCTGTGTACCCCCTGAGATAAAGCTGGATCCCCACTTCATCTCAGACCCTTGCTGATCGTCTCTCAGCAATAACAAACAGCTTTCCCATCTCAACGTCGTCGTGGACAAGAGTGTCAACAACAGAACCTTCATCTATCTCTCGGAGCAAGCTACCGCCCACGGCTTCACCTCCTTTAAAAGAATGCAAGAAATTCAATTTTTCCGAAATGGTTCCAGGCGATCAAAAGAAGAGCAACAGCAAGACGGAGACGTAGCAAAGACGAGGAAATGCATGGTCGCACCTTTTGCGTCTGATGCTTCGCGCGGACGGGCGTGAACTTCGGTGCGGGGGCATGGCTCGCGATATGCCCTATCGAGGCGCACTCAAGACAATATCGTGACACGTGCGGCAGGTCGACATCGGTCTGTTGATTTCTGCCAAGCTGGCCATGAGATTCGAATCTCCTAAAACGAGCGGTGAGGACAGGAAGACGGCAAACCATTCAATGAAGACGCGAGAAAAACATCGCGCATAGTCGCACATGACCGCACACTTGTGACGTAAGCTACTGCACGCCGAAGTGGATCAAACTTGGCGACTGGCAATGATTTGGAATGCCCTATCGAGGGTTATTACTCGAGATGTCGCGACCCGTGCGCCGTAGGTCGAGATCGGCTTTCGAGACACGGTCGGGCAAGGGTGCGGGAATCGGAATAGTAGGATCTGCCGAAATCCGAATCGAAACGGCCTGTGTGTCTTATATTTTACGGTTGATCTGCCAAAACGGAAACGAATCTCTGCAGCTCACTGCGAACAACACGACAGGTCTGGCGTTGGCCGATTGCCCAGAGGTTGCTGTTGTGACGTGGCCATATCGCATACTTACATACATGTGGGAGCGGGCACCATTCATTTCCTCCATGGCCCCTGTGTTTCACTCATCATACGATGTGCATGTGAGATTCAGAATCGAGCCTCATTGGACGGTGGACTGAAAGCCACGAATTCGTTTGTGCGTTTGAGGTTCCACAACTCACGGGAACATGCCCCTCACACGCTTTTTACAGCGCCAGTCATGTGCAACAACAATGCGCGGTCACCTTGGTTGGTCACCTTGGGTTAGTTTTGTGCGTTCTCTCCCTCTCGCTGCTCGGCGGTATGCAACAGCGGATGGATTTTGTGTGGGTAGAGGTGTCGTGGAGTACGTGTACATGGCGCCGTGCGTGCGAGCAGACCGCTAAATCGCCAGCTTGGGTTCCTGTTCACCCAAGTCCGGGGTTGATTTCATCGTTTCCTCTCTTCAAATCCCGATTAGCGTTTGGTTGTTGTTGTTGCCTTCACATTGTTTTTGTTTTTTTTTGTCTTGTCTTCACTTCAAATCAGCGCTCACAGCACTAGTAGTGCCGTTTACTCCAACCCGTGGTCACACAGAAGGGCTCCTCTCCACCCTCCCCTCCTGCGGTACTTTGCCTTCGATTTTTAATGCGAGAAGAGTGCAGCACTCTCTCTCTTCCTTCGGTGTACACACGAACTAGCGCTATCCACTAGGCCAGGAGCGGAAGCGAAACAAAAACTCACTTTTCAAGTAAAGCTCGCTTACGCCGGGATTCGAACCCCTAACCTGACCTCTAGAAGGTTCCGAGGATACAAACCAGACCACCGGGGCATTTTGAATCTGTTTTGAGTCCTAACAGAAGAAGAGTCGACTGATGGAAGGACTTTTTGCCCAATCAGATTGAGAGTTATTTGGATCTTGTATTCTAATATGTACCCGAATCTGGATGTGAAATCGAGATTCGAAAGTTCCGTGAAGACAAAGTACTAACGACTTGGTCGAACGCAATGAATGGTTGACGAAAAATTCTTGAGGAAACGTCCTGGATACAACCGGAGTTAGTTGCAGTTATTTATTTTTTTGTCTTCACTTCAAATCAGTGCTCACAGCACTATATACATATAGTGCCGTTTCCAACCCGTGGTCATACAGAAGAGCCCTTCCCTCCTGCGGTACTTTGCCTTCAATTTTTAATGCGAGAAGAGTTCAGCACTCTCTTCCCTCTGTGTACACACGAACTACAATGTAGCGCTATCCACTAGGCCAGGAGCGGAAGCGAGAGAACAACTCACTTTGCAAGAGAAGCTCGCTTGCGTCGGGATTCGAACCCCGGACCTGACCTCTGGAAGGTATCGAGGATACCAACTAGACCACCGGGGCGACCGGCATATATAACTCGAGGAATCGCCGGTTGTTCGCCAACTCTCTGCCGTCCCTGACTACCCTTTCCCACTTCCTTGGTTTTGAGAACAACGTTCGTGAAGAGGTGCGGGGGGGGTTTTGAGTCATGGCATCTACGATCTAGACTATGTATCCCCGAGAAATACCTCTTGGGTGACTAGACTAAAGCCCAAGAGTCAGAAATATTGTTGTTTTGTCATGATGACGTCATAACAAGCTTCATAAGGGATATTTCCGAGTCAGGTGCCCCTCTGTTCTTTCAGTTTGCACTCGGGTCTGGTTCTTCCTGCAGATTTTCTTCTGTGTTGCATCCCGACTGCATGGCGTACATGCGAGGCGATAGGAAAGAATAAGCAAGGAGAACACAGGACCTGCACAAGGACAGCAGCAACAGCCAGTCCCACACACTGGTTTGTAGCGAAGAGGTGAAAATCAGTCAACACGTCACGTGTATGCACCTCTTGTGGTATGCGTGGGTGACATGCATGCATATGCATATGCATACCACATCCCTGGTTGCTTGTATGTGGGCAGTCTTGCAGCTCTACTCACATCTCCAACCGTCAACCCCTGCCGCCAGGTCATGCCAAGAACAGCAAGAAGCGCATCGGGAAACCATTTTCAAGCCGGAGGGTCTCGCGCGTCATCGGCGATGAGACTTACCCGAGGCTTCCTTCAAGGTCTATGTGGCATCCTCCTGCATCTAACGCTCGTGCGGACATCTGCCGAGGAATACATTCCTGATGCGGGTGTCGGAACGGTGCACCCGATCTGTGACTCCGGTAGCGGGGGTATTTACCGCCCAGAAGAGGAGCTCGTTGCCTTGCTTGAGAGGGACGAGCACGTCGCTGGTGAGACCTATGCATCGAGCTCTGCACCCAACAGCTGAAGTCACCCACTAGAAGATTCCACGAGCGTTAACCATGTACTTCGCATGGCAATGTTGATCGACACCGTTTGTTTGGTCGTTCGCCAAAACATGACGGATGGACATGGGCGACGCAGCACAAAAAAAATGGGGACAAAGTTGCTGCAGTGTACTGCACGTATGTATGTACACGTATTTTTTATTTATTTTTTTTGTCTTCACTTCAAATCAGCGCTCACAGCACTAGTGCCGTTTACTCCAACCCGTGGTCACACAGAAGAGCCCCTCTCTACCCTCCCCTCCTGCGGTACTTTGCCTTCGATTTTTAATGCAAGAAGAGTTCAGTATTAGAAGCCGTTGATGATACGTACAGATGCCGGCACATACACTGCGATAGAAGCGATCCCAGCGGTCCGTGCTGCACACCTCTCGCTACCGATTTTTTCCTGGAGGCTCGGAGTCAAAAATGAAACCACGTATCTACCTGTATAGACTACAGTATGCATCTACTGCTCTGCTGTAGCCGTAGCAACAAATAATTGCAAGTTTTTGTAGGGCGTGAGGTTCTCCTGTAGACTAGTCTACTGACCGAACGACCGAACCCTCGAGATGTAGACTACATATTATATACTGCGGTCGATCTCGATTCACGTTGTTTGGGCACCCGCATCGAACCGAAAAAGTCCGGTACAACCGTTCCGAGCCCGTGTCTCTGTCTCTCTGTCTCTATCTCTGTCACTGCTGTCTCTGTTCTCTGTATTTGTTCTGCTTCTCTCACCCTCTCTTGACGCGGCACACTTCTACATATGTACCTATACGCTGTTGTGTTTGTAACGAAGTCACGAGCAGTATCGAAGTGGGTGAGCTGCTGTGCGAAAGCCTGCTCGAGGCACCGGAGTCCACTCTACTGCGGTTTGCCATAAACTCAAACGAGGTGAGAAAAAAACACTATTGTCATGGTATTCATATTCGCATACAGCATACAAACATGCAACTATTAGAGGAAACAAGATCAAATCTTGTAACCAAAAATACCCCGGTTGGATGATCTTCACAGTCCAGGCACGACCCAAAAAAGAGAAAAAAATGGCGAGCGGCGTTTGCCTTGAAGCTGTGTCGCTCATGTTCCAAAAAACACAACCGTACTACAACCCACCCCTCGTCCCGCACGCCGTGCCCCTGTGAAACGTCTCGACAGACGGTGGTTGCTACGCGCACTTCTTTTTCCGTTGTCGATGGAGATGTTTTCACCGACAGCATCGATCGCAAGGTGGGGAACAGGCATGCATGTGTCCGAGGCAGAGAAGTCGAGCGTTCTCTCTTGCCGAGAGCTTTGTATTGACATACAGTAGTACAGCAGTCGCGTTGATGGTGTCCATGAGGGCAGCGTGAATAACCCCCCCCAACGCTGACCAAGAGCTCTGTATCGTTCCCCGGCGACTCCATCCTCCACCGAGTGTCAAAAGATGCGTCAGTCACAGTTTGGCACGTGAACACGGGAGCTCCCGCGTTACGGCCTTTTCCTGTGTCCTTTCCGCCGCACAGGTGTGGATTGGAGACGTGATCGACCCCGCGCCCCCATCCGACTCCGTCCCCAGCACTATCAGCATGACCTGGACCACCCCATGTAATGTGGAGGTATGTATTCCACGTGCTCGCTCAGTCAAGACCTCCACATACTCACATGTCACATGAGCCCTGCGCCGAAGTCTTATTGGTACCTACCTGGTAAAATGTTACATGGCGCGTCAAGAGAGTCTCGGCAGAGAAAACCCTGACACCACTCACTTGCCCAAACACTACGTATGTTTACGGTGAGAGCGTGGCACCTTCACAGAGACGGGCACTGACTGTCTTCCACGTCGCTATTCCACATCTAACACAACCAACAAGAATAGAGCCCTCGGGATCACATTGGGACCTCTGACGGCGATGTTTTTGTGTATTGGCCCGTACTATCCGCCCCTGCTGGCTACCATCCCTCAGACCTTCTTGCTCAAGAAGACGTCGGGTAGCACACAAGTGAGATCGGTGCCATGTGCGGCGGGTTCAAGCAGCGACATCTGCATGGTTGAGGTGGGCTTCCGTGAACTAATAAAATAAAAAACAGGAACTTTCGCGTCCGTTGAACGCCGGCTCCCGTCTCGCGAGGGAATTCGCGACTCCAACAATCCGATCCTTTGTTCGAGACCGCCAGAGTAATCAACCAGAAATGACTATCAGCCATGTCGACTACAGGTCAAAAATTGAAATGTCTTGGTACCTATTGCCATTATCAGCATATCTGCTCTGTTCTGAGTTCTGACCATGTATAAAAAAAGCCCCGATTTCGCGCAATGCCCGAGAAGCCAATGACCCCCGTCGCTCTCGGTGTTTCTGCATGCTGCGTCGTCCAGCTTGAGGTGGACTTTAGCGAGGAAGACGATCCCGTCGAGGTGGAAGCAGAAGAACCTAGCTCGCAAAGCGAGACGGAGAGCGCTGTCAGCATGGCGAACGCCGTCGGCACGCCTCCGGTAATACTATCGAATTTCGTTTTCGAACCTCGCTTAGCACCCATGAAGAGGCCGAAATAACATGGCTGTTTCCTCGCTCCTGACGGCAGTGCAACACGGGCAACGTAACCACTGCTGACAACAAGCGTTTTCCGCGGTGTTGTGATCGTTTGTCTGCAAGTGGTTACCTTGGAATGCTGGACCACCCCCAAGCTTCCGCGTCATGGCTCCCATGGAGAACCCGGTGAAGCGCATTTTCGAGTTTTCGTGCACCACTACCACCACCACCACCACTTCAAGTTTGAATAGCATGAGGTGGGCTAAAGGCTCAACCGCACACTAGTTTCCTTAACCTGTCGAACACGCAATACGAATTCATTGCAGGAGTTGCTCTCTGCGACGATGCGCGAGGTGAAAGGACCCTCGCACAACCGAGGAGGACATGAGCTCGAGGGATATGCTGCTGTGACGCCAAGACGCAGCAGCCGCGGGCTACAGTCCTCTACTCAGGTACCTACGTTGGGAGCACGCTCAAAGCAAAGACAGAGGGACTTAGTCATCAGCACCAGAACGTTGGAAGATACTCACAAGGCGAACGCGTTAACATGAAATGCCGATTCATCGATGTGGGCTACAAACAGCAGATACACATTTTGCGCTCCCAAACAGGACCCTTCATATTTCTAGTGCTATGTGACGTTGAAATATTTGAAAACAACACGAGACCCCGGGGAATTGACCCACAGAAAGCAAACGTACCACGTTTGATTCACAGCCTATTTATTCGTGAAGTAACTCCATGCCCGGCGTGTTTGCCCGATCCGCTTTTTAACTGTGAGGAACACATCCCGCGCCGCACACCCCGCCCCTTCCGAGAAGGTTGCTATGATGGTTCTCTACAGCCCAGAGGCTATGAGCTCGCTGGGAGGCCTGGAGAGCCAGCAGATGGAGACAACGATCGCCGAAGCGTTCGTGCAGACGAATCAAGCCATGCACAACTCGGACATTCCCTTGGAGATCGTCCTCGTTCACGTCGCCCAGGTGAGGTGCTACTACATGGATAGCCAGCCGCTCCACGTTCCTTTACCGATTGGCTGCGAGTTCTTTGTCCGCTGGCTGTGTTCCATGTTCTGCAGAGACTCTTGAGTAAAACATCGCTGACGACATGCGTGTCTCGAAGGCTGACGGCGGAAATAACGACTTAAGAGTAAAAACATCGTCGGCCTTGCCTTGCACTACCATCGTGGCGTCGACTTGCGTAGCCTCCAGCCGATTGACAGAATCCGGTGGCAATCGTGCTGCTTTTTTGCACCGTCCCAGCTCCCTTACTCCCAGGAGAGCGCTGCGTTAGACATCCTTACCGGCTTAACGAGAAGTGAGGAGGTGGAGAGCCTACGAGATGCGCATTCTGCCGATTTGGTGCAGCTGATAGGTGAGGACGGATGGAGCATACTCGTGAACACTAGGGGGGCTGCGTAGTAGCCGTTTCGAAATGCCCTCACTCTCCGAGACGCTTGCTAGAGTAGCAGCCAAGTATCCATGGCTCATTCGGGAGAGAAGCAGCCAAGCATACATCGCGTATCCTTGATGGGATGCCTATTGCGCAGTCCCGTGGCGTACGGCTCTCGGCCAGAGTAGAAAGAAGACTGTTGACAGGTTTGTACATTTGTCTCTCTGGTTCGATGAGGGTCGCTGGGCTCTTCGAGCCAAGAGCGCGTGAGCTGCGTGAGCTGTTCGAGCTTGGGAAACGTTCCTGACAGCAAGTGGCGTTGGTTCACACCAACACATGCTTTGATGATCCCCACTCCGGAGACGCGCCTCGTATCTATTTTTGACTGCTGTCAACAGTCTTTGGTTTTCTAAAGCACGGTAGGCGGACCGTGCCTGCTCTACGAGTACTATTGGCTGGCGGGGATCCTTCGCAAGACGCTGAACAACCCAGGTGTCCATGCCATGACACTGCTGACTACATGTAGTTAAAGCTGGATTCCTAACTTTTCACCCTTGCCCTCTGCAAAATGTTTCAGGCGATTTTACGGGGTCCTGCGGTGCTGGGTGAGTCCAACACCGAGCGCTTGAAGGCCAAGCCCGAGGCGGAGAATAGTCATTCGAGCAGCAAATGTTGTAGCCCTTGTTCCCTGCGCCAGCGACCTAAGGGTCCAAAGTTGAGGTTTTCCCTCGATCTTTGATCTCGTCAGAGGCGCTGACAATAGTTACAAGGCTGTAGCTCTTTTTGTTTTTTTCGCGGAAGTTGCCACTAGCATCTACAACGCGGATTTGAGCAAGTGTGGAAGTAAGTCCTGCCGCGAAGAGAGAAGGACGTACCGTACCAGGATTCGTCCCGGAGCACCAGCGTGGAAGGCGGTTCACAACTGATGTTGAACATCTCCGGATCCAACCAATAGGTCAGACCTTCGCCCCGTCTTCCCCCTGCCCGCAATCCCAACAATTGTGCCCCTCAGCTACGTTTTCAACGGCTACCAGAACTCAGGATTTTCTGTGGCCAAGGCAACCTGCCTTGAAAACTTTACCCATACACGTAAGAGGAAGAGATGGGGTTGAAACGCGCGCGCGGATTTCGACACAACAGTTTTTTTTGTCGACCTAATCGCGCGTGACGTAGCAAACGCAAACGAAGTCGTACGCATGAGGTAGCTCCAGCTCCACAAAGGAAGGTGGGCAGTATTGTAGCTCCACCTACACAGAACCGTTTGGACAGCCACACTTGTTTGTGTAGCGTAGCTGACATGGCGTAAGATATCGCAACTCCCTGGATCGATTTCAAAGCTCGAGCACTCCACGGCAAAGAGGATACAAAAATCGAGTGACCCACTATGCGAACGCTCTCGATGACTCGGTTCCAACGCCACCATTTTGCGGCACCGCCGCTATGTTTCTACCGAGTGTTCGGGCTTTGAAACCAGTTCTAGGGGGTGTGGTATGTTACGCGACCTACGCGTGATTTCGTACCGAAACAAACCTTGGGTTGGCTAACCCTTCTTCACTATGTCTCTCCCCTCCCTCTGCTGGTCTCAGATGAGATCGGACATAATTTAGGATGCAGGCACGACAGAGAAAGTGATGCCGACAGCGAAGCCGAGTACGCTCATGGTTTGCGGTACTGCACGGGCACCAACAGGTACGCGCAAATATCCCTCCCCCTGGCCATAGATGTATCAATGTCCTCGTGTCCCTCTGAACCGTCTAATCTACCGTCATCGTGGGTGAATTGTGTAGTATGTCCTTGTAAAACACATCGGTACCTGCGTGCCACCGAAGCTCAACTGTCCTTCCCGCGCCAATGAGGACAACTGACTTGACTTCGTGGTGTTTGGGGGTGTATCCGAGCTACGTTGACAGCAGGCGATGTGTGTGCGCGAGAGAGAAAGGGAGCCTGAGCGTTTCGTCGGGCTGGTCGAATCCTTCTTGCGGTTTCGCCCTTTCGGCGCTCTCATTCTCGACACATGCAGACACATCGGAAGGGTGGTAGATGTACAGCATATTTCATTATGCTACCAAGCCAGCGTGTTAAGATGTGCAGCATATCCAATGTGCTGCAAGTCTGCGCTAAGTCAGCGCTGACTCAGCGCTGACTTGTAGCTTAGTCGGCGCTCACTCGTAGCATACATCGTGGACATGCTGTACACCTCACAGAGGGGCCGTCGCTTTGTCTTTTCTCGTGGACAGTTGTGCGGCAGTTCTTGTGTCCCTACAATACCTACGTACAAATGCTGCTCCAAAGTGGGCGACGAACGCACAACAAATACTCGTGTCCGCAGTGAGTGCGTGCAATGCCCATGGCAAAAACGATGGTGGTGTCCCTTCCCTGCCAACGAACCGCACGTCGTGCCGTGCAGCTACCGCACGATCATGGGCTTAGACACCGACTGCAACGTCCCAAGAGTGAACTACTTCTCGAACCCGGACGTATATTACCTGGGCCTGCCGACCGGAACTTCAACCGAAAACAACGCACGCCAGATCATGGACAACATGGTGAGAGTCGAGGACGACGACGACGACTCTGGTGCCTGCTGACGTGCGAAAACCTTTCTCGTGGAAATTTTTCGCCGTCAAGGGGGCCGGTCCGTGAATCGTTCTCGGGCGGTACCGCGTTTTCACAGCATTTGTTTTGTCGGTGTTTTACATTTAACGTGGAGCGTCCGTTCTGGCGCCGTCGCTGCTGCAGCCAGCCTCTTCCGACTTATACCGCTTTTGCCACCCAAAGGAAAACATGAAGCCGTGAAATGACATGCCCGGCTCCCCACATCACCTTGATGCACCCTCTCCTCGCAGCTAACCGTAGCGAACTTTAGGGGGGAGAGGGAGGAGGAGGAGGAGGAGGAGGAGAAGGAGGAAGAGGAGGAAGAGGAGGAGGAGGAGGAGGAGGAGGAGGAGGAAGAGGAGGAGCCAGAGTGCGCACCGGCTGGAGACGAGTGCGCCGCTTCGTCCGAGTGCTGCGACGGCACATGCACCGACACCGGGGTATGTGGTAAGTCCCATGGTCCAAACGACATTCATCACATGCGCCAGCGTTACGCCGAAAAGTGATTGTCGGACAGGATAAATACACACAATCGGGAGATACATCATATTAGCCAGCCCGGTGCTTTTTTACGGCCGAGTTCGAAGCTCCGAGTGGTTACAGGCAACAGGTTCATACACACGAGCAACAGAATGTGACTTTGATTGAATTGGTGACTGAAAATTAAGCGGGGGGATTGATTCAACCATTGGCTTACAAGCTTGTCTCGCAACCTTACGGAGATGCTTGAACGTCCCCGGTACCCATGGCGGTACCCCGCCTCCACGGACTCCTGTCCCCCCCCCCCCCCCCCCCTCCTACCCCTTTTCTCTGTCCTACCGAACCCCCCATTCTAACACCGTCTCTGGGGAAACCTCCAACATTCTTATGTCCCGGGAAAACTCCTGCATATGCCGCTGGGTGTCCCCCACAACGGGGTTAGTCTTGGGCCTTGGCCGTTTCCATTGCGATTCCTACCCCTAGAAAAATAAGGCTACTCCCGAAAAAAAATATGGCTTTGC
>FN648737.1:38921-57296 GCA_000310025.1 Ectocarpus siliculosus | reverse complement strand
CAGATGCCGCGGCCGCGCTGGCGGCGCTCGAGTAGACGTTGACGCTGACGGCCCTGGACACGGCGAGGCTGGCGTCTAGTCTCTCTTCTAGGTCCTGCGCGACGCCGAGGGCGGCCTGGACTTGACGGAGCTCGGCTCTCCGGACGGCCTGTCGAGGCGCGGCGGGGTGCGTCCTAAAAAAAACGGGACAACTGCAATATAGATGTACAACGCACGAACCACGTGGCTTCGACGCAGGAGCGGACCGCCCGGTGGTCGACTTGAGACCCCCGGCACTGCCACACCCCGCTACAATCTACCGTAGGTTCTCACCAGCCTGCGTGACAACCTGTTCTACGTCTACATCGGGTGGGAAGGAGTAACGTTGGAAGATGAGTTAACGCTAACGGCTCCCACTCGAAGCGACGCATACACGACTCTTCCGACGGTTGTCACTCTTGAAAAAAATCTGGCGCCCTCACCCTGGGGACCTTAGGGCTCTGGCTTCCGTCTACCCTCGAGGAGGTGGACGCCTGCTTCTGAAGTTCTTCCATGCGTGCCCTGGCACAGGGTAGGTTTTGATAAGAGGGTGGACGAGCGTGGTTACACGTACGACTAGCGCGGGAACAGCAGTGAGGCGAAAAGTGATTGCAAAAAAAAACGGCCTTAACTGTCTTGATATTCATTGTCACGGGCTAAACCAAAAACGCGATATCGGGGTATTGGTCACGTCCTCTTCATGGGGTATTCTGAATCTCGTTCGCTTCACAAGCGGCACTTAAAATGTTTGCCAGCATGCCGCGTTTTTGGTGAATTTGTTTGACACCTCTCTTTTTATTTTCACTCGCCGCAAAATACGTCACACGGTTGGACGTCGCTGTGCCTCGTAGCTCCTAACCACGTCCTGAACCCCACCCGCCCACCAAGGAACCAGGCCAGCCTAACTAACCCAACCACGCATCGGGGGCGCACGAGCTAGCATGGTTCAACTTCGACTTCCATCCGCACCCGCCATCCAACGGTGCGAACGGCTTTCGCCTCTCTCCCATCGCCATCTACTTCTAGGTCTTGTAAACCCCCAACTCCAGGCAACACACAACCACCCCATTTTTTTCGGCCCTGTGGTCGGATCAATATTTTCGTTCCATGTTTTTTAATATACCTTTTTTCGGGTAAGTTAGCCTGTGACCACAGGGTCAAGTGTTAGATCAGTACGGACAGATGACGGTACTGGGTAGAGAGATTGGAGAGGGTTTTAACGTGAAGACCATAACAACAAAAAACCAATCGACTATGAGCCCTAAAGCCACCCGAGCACCTCACTACATACCAGGTCGGATCAACACACAACGTAACAACTACCACTGGTACGTGAAACCTGTGACACACCAAGCTACATCGCACCTGAGCGTCTCGAGCTCGATCTCTAACTCCACACGCCGGGACGCCTCTTCCTTGACCTTGGCCTTGGCTCCCTCCACCTCCGCCTCCAGGTTTTCCAGCTCACGCCGAAGCGATGCGATAACCTGTTGCCAATGATCGAACGGGGGGAGGGGGAGTATGATCGAAAGGCGTCATAGTTACTGGGGGGCAAGAGCCAGACACCAATTATTTCGGTCCATTGTCATCTTGCTTTCATTGTCACGACGCGCAAGTCGGCCATAGACACGTCTCTAATACGAAACACTTTTCACTCTCATAACCACCACCGCCAACAGCGACAACAGAAACGTTTCCGAATCCTCGGCCACGTTGGTGCGTGGGAGGTACGGGCCGTCGCCCTTCTGCGATATACATCCGCACGCGGAAGCCCGACACGGTGTTCAGTTGGCCCAGGACCGCCGCATTCCCCCGCACCCCATCCCGCATCAACCAATGCATCTCCACGACGCAGTCGTTGACGCGGGATGGTGTGCGCGGGGGAATGCGGCGACCCTGAACCAACTCTACGCCATGTCGGGCTTCCGCGTGCGGATGTACTATCGCACGGGGCGATGATACGCACTTCCCCCACACCGACGTCGCCGAGCATTTGCAGACGTAAGTCATTCGTTGCCCCAGGCGCTTGATATTGATATTAAGACACAGCAGGCGCCAGGAACAAAAAAGGGGGATTTCCTTCGGTGTGTCCGTACCCCCGTGAACGTTGTTTGTACATGAGCCCCCTGACATTTTTTGTCTGTCTGGGGCGCCGGTTGCAATTTGGTTGGTTTCGTTTTTCGGGCCACAACAACAAGTGCTGCAACTTCAATGGAACGGATGCAGCACCAAACCTCACGACAACAAAACGAGGCTTGTAAGGCCTGCATAGGACTCCATCCAAGAAGAGTCCAAACGGACAATAAGCAGGTGAAAAGTGTAGAATATTGTAGTACAGAGTTACACCACTGTGGCTCAGGTGGTTTAGTAGGCAACCTCGCAACGGTCTGACGTTTGGGCGTGGAATCGATTCTCGGTGCAGTCTGGGACGTACAATATTCTCACAGCATGCCCAAACGAACGTGGAAAGCGATTACTTCGTGTGTGCGCAAACATTCGGCCATCACAGTCGACGAGGGAACGGAACGGGTGAGTCCTTGTCGCGATATCAAGTCAAGGCAAGCAAACGGCGGAGAACACAACTCCTGCGTGACCCTGGTTGGGGCGTCCAGAAATCGTACCGAAGGTGTCAAGGACAGACATCCAGAATAACCGGCATTGCCACACACAACAAATAAAAAGGCAGAAAAACACAGGTCTATCGCAATCGCACGAAGAACCTCAAGACCATCAACATCAACATGACAATTACAACGCCGGCAGGTTCGGGCGGGTCGGGGATGGGGGCGCGCGCGCGCGGGGGGGGTGGGGGCGTACGGCGGGGGGGGCGGGGGGCGGTATTGGAGGTGGAGCCTCACTCGACTTGCGTTATCCCCAACAGCGTATTCGCGAACAGCGCAACGGGCGTCCCGCAGCAGCGCTCGCGACTCGTGGTCCACCGCCATCGCGTCGGGCCGTTGGCCGTTCTTGTCCTGGAAAAACAAATGTTTCGAGACGGGAGAGCCCAGAGGGCGTGCGGAGTCACCAGGGCGGGGGGGGTCGGGGAGGAATTGTCAGTGCTTCGTGCTTCGCATCGGACCCAAAACCTTGGAGGGTCCTAACAGCAGCCATGATGACACACACACACACAACGCTGGCATGGTGCTTGAGCGGAAACACTAGCCTCACCTCCCACCCGCCCCCTCTCAAGCCACGGGGCTGGGGTTCCCCAACGTTGCCTTCCAACAGCCTTCGTTCAACCTACAGAAGTCTCTTGTCGCTCTACCTTTGCTTCTGGATCAGCCCCGAAATCCAGTAGGAGCTTGGTTATCCCAACATAGCCGCCGGCGTAGTGGAGAGGGCAGCGGTGTGAGTGATCGCGAGCGGCTACAGCGGCTCCGACCCCCAGCAACACCTGACAGACCGCCAGCTTTTGGAGTTGTGTTTTTTCCCCGGTAGCGGGAAGGGCCGGTAATTGGTACAGCACCAGCACGCGGAGATGCGGGGTTTTTGACGCCGCCACCACGAGGAAAAGAGCGAGCGAGACCAACAGGGAGAGAGGCAGAGAGAGAGAGAGAGAGAGAGAGAGAGAGAGAGAGAGAGAGAGAGAGAGAGAGAGGGAGAAAAGGGTACACCGAATCATGCACCGTACGCATCACGCATGTGCCCCACCACAACAACCGACGCGCCTGGTTGACCTCCGAGCGAGAAGCCTGCCAAAGGCCAAAAAACGACATCATGGGCGACAACATTGGCACACCTGGCCGCACCCAGCCGCTTCGTGCAGAGCGGTGAGACCACCCCTCCCGGGGATGTTTACCGCCGCTCCCCGCTCCAGCAGCAGCTTGACGACGCCGAGGTGCCCTTTGGCAGCCGCTCGGGTCAGCGGGGTGCTATGCAGACAGCCCGAAACGGCAAGTAGCACGAATCACACGCACGAAAACACGTACAGGGGTTTAGCTTAGCGGTCATACGCTTGTGAGGTGCCGAAAGCACCAAAAACCTGGGAACGATCGCACGTCCAAAATTGGAAAAATCCGTCAGTGTTGTCTGCCAGCCGCCGCTCTTAACACTGCAGGACAGCGGTGGCCGGCAGACATGGTGCAGCAAGAGGTGGGCGCCTGATCGGCCGGTCAGAGACCATCGGCAACGTTGTTACCGCGGAGGTTTCCAACACGGCATCAGCAAGACAGGAAGGACTGCTGTGGCACTCTTCCGTTGCGATCGACCCTCTCGAGTGAAGAACAGCACAGCACAACGGCAGCACGCGTGTCATTTGATCGATCCTGTTTCCGACGCCTCAAGCGTTCCCACACCTCGCTCCGTTCTTGCTCTTGGTGTTGACGTCGCCGCCAGCATCGAGAAAAGCCAGGACGGCCGCCTCGTCCCCCTCCGCTGCTGCTTTGAGAGCGATGTGGGACTGGACCGACGGACATTCGGGGAAAGGGGGGGGACGCAAAGGGGAGGGTGGTTAGATCATGCCTGGTGCTATCTCTCTGGCCTTGACGTCTACGGTGACCCCCATGACTGTAGCCCACAGCCAGTCGGGTGCGACACCTTCTCGCTTTTTTCTTGTGCGTGCCTTCGAACGGGGTCACATGGGTGGGCCCATTGCAGTATAGAGCATCAGCTCACCACGGGCAGAGGTGCGCGCGCGCGGGGGGGGGGGGGGTCCGTGCCCTTTTACAGAGGGTGGCAAAGAGTAGGAAGAAAAGGATACACGTGCCGGACGGGGTAACATGAAAGTTCATAACTCTGGAGGCGGTTGAGATGTACTTCGCTCCGCCTCACCTCCGTCTTGGTTCGAGCCAAGCAACGCACGACAACTGCTGTACCCGTCTCTCTCTCACACACGCACTTTGACTAAGAAAGCGTTCGTGTTTGTCATCCCGCCAAAAGACTGAATTCTTTATATCGGTCAGCCGGCTATGTAGCGCGGTCGATGCAAGTTAACAAAAACTCACACACGTACATACACATCCGGTTGACCCCCCGCGCCCAGGCAGAGGCGAAAAAAGGAAAAACACACACACATTGGTTGCAACCAACACCCAGCCCAGAGGGACAAGAAGAACAACACACGGTACCCTCTCTCACCGATCCGTTCAGAGCGCCCGGCGAGCTGCTGCCGACGGAAAACCCACTCCCGACCGAGAGCCTGCTCCCCGACCCCCTGCTTCCCCCGCCCAGGGAGCCTCGTCTCCGTGCCGACTCGGTGGCGAAGGCCGACAACACCGCGGAGCCCCCCCCCCTAGAAGAGGACCACGACGCGTCGCTCCCCCCCGTTTTGCCCGCCGAGGAGGAGGCCGACGGGGAGCGGCCGAGCGCCCGCGAGGACTGATCGTGGGGGGTTCGAAGGAAAGATCTCGGTGTCACGGCGGCGGCGGCGGCGGCGGCGGCGGCAGCGGGGGAAGCAACCGCAGCAGTAGCACCAGCGGCAGCGGCCGGGCTGGCTCTATCTTCGGTCCGCCTCGCCGCGGTCGGCAAGGGCGAAGAGGCGGAGGAGGCCGAGGAGCTGGACTCTCCGCCGGAGCTGTAGCTGCCCGATGATCGCTGGAGCGTTCTAGGGAGGGGGGCATAGTAGCGCGGATGCAGAACGCGGGGGGCGGCAAGGGGCGGGGGGTTCCCACAGGATAAACCTGCTGCTTAGTCATGAAACAAGCAAACGCGTCATCCCGTCATCACATGCCGACACTACGTAAAGAGGAAAGGAGGAAGTGTCATGAGCTCGAGGTCTTTCTTATGCAGTCTGGGCGACGACAAGTATTGCACATGTATGTACACAGCGGACCAAAAAAAAAAAAAAACTCTTCCTATTCTAACACAACGTGCAGCGCGACCTCGCAGCCGTTTCCAGTTTTGAACAGCCTACCTTGCGCCAAACTGAACCGTTGGAGTCGCAAGCCAGCCGGCATCGTATACTGCAGTATTCGTGAATAACATCTATTGCCTGTGAGCCTGAAACTTGATCGATATTTGAACCCCATGTGCAAGCGCACCTGCATGCGTAGACCAATTTCAAACGGGTTCAGCAGTATCATCGCACACACAGCAGCGACGAGGTTTGGAATTCAAAAATTGGTTCAGCCGCGACATCATCTCTCTCGTATATACGGTTATCTATACGTGAGAGCATCAGAAGAACTGATCGCTTCAGAGTAATTCCAGCGAATCAAGCAACAAACCCTTGTTGTTGTCTTCATTGCAAGCGCCATGGCTGGGCTCATACGTTCATACAGAAGTTACCTGCCGCGCCCAGAGTTCCCCGCCGCCCCTGGTCGGGGTTCTCCTGCAGAAGCTCCGCCTTGGAGGGTGGCAAATAGATCGTCCGGTATACCTGATGGTCTCTTCATGGTGCAACCAGAAGGTGCGGGGAGTGCCGGGGCTTCAACGTGTGACAGAATCTTTGCGGTGACCCCTTAGAAGGGAGCCATGCCGCATGCACGGAGTGAGGCGTGAGGGGGGAGGGGGGCAGAACTCTTCTTGCAGTGCCTGCTCTCATGGAGTTGCAAAACATTGACAGGCGTTTTTCTTTGCCCCCCACGGAAATTCCCGTCTGTTGGCCCCCAGCGCAAATGCTCATGTTTCACTGCTGTCATGTGGTTACGATGTGGCACCACAGGTACACGTAGTGACCCTACTTTCGATGTGGCTGTTGCATCTGAACGGATCATCGTGTCCCAGGTGGCTGCGGAGAAAGGGCGCTGTCTGTGAATTGAATGCAGGCCTGATCGAAAGGCAACCAACCAAGAGCTTGGCTCAACACTTTAGCTACTACTATTACTCAACAAAGCGGAGACCCCGCTCTACATAATAATAATTGAATGAAGTAGATGGCGACGTCGTCGGTGGGCGTTGATTGCCGAGCGTGCCGGCTAGGCAGTAAGCCTCCTTGGTAGAGAACACTCAACAGGTCAAGGCTCTCGTTGCCAGCTGCCATTATTCTTGGTGTGCACGGAGGCACCCCCGCGACGGCGTGTTCTTCTGCAGCTTGCATCAAGCAAGAACAGGAGAGTGTTGCTGGCGAGACTACGGAGGTGCAAAGATGGCGAAACAAAATTCACTCCGCCCCCAGTCACGGATGAAGGGTGGTGTTTCGTATATCTATGGAAATAGCTCGGTCGCGCGAAGCTACTAAACTAGACTGCAAGATATGTACCTCGTTACATAGGGAGGGTCATTTCGCGGGGAGAGAAAAGGCTGACGAAAACAACCAACCAAGGAAGGAACTCAAAACTGAGGGATGGTCTAGTCTGCGTGTGGCGGTTCTACATAATTTTTTTGTGGTGCTCACGTCCCCAACTAACTGCTGTCCCCCGCCGTCTTTCTTTTTCACGCACGTTGGCACCTGCGTCATCGAGCTGGTGAGTTAGCTATGTAGTTACAACTCATCATCCATTCACATGGCACGACGATGAGAGACGGTTTCTTGGCATGACACTCTGGCGCGATACGCGTCTTTTTATCTCGGAAGCACGTAATAAGCCAGGTACATGATGAGCGTTGGCTGCCCTGCTGTGCTACACCAAAACGAACAACGGCGTTGCTGCTGCATACGCATAAATATGCCTTGTAGATAATATGACCTTCCGTTATTACACGACAAAATTTCATGTCGGTCGCAGCTACATCGCCGCTGAGCTACTACTACTCATGTACTCCAAAAAGCGAGTAATGACGGCCCTACGCGCTACGTGTGGAAGAAAAATCTTCGGTTCCCACTTCCGAGGAGACAACAACTACAAGGGTGGATGGTACCTCCCGCCCCCTCAAAACCCTCGTAGCCCCAATAGCTCTGCATACGTGTCGCTATGAGTACCGCATGGCCGCTAACCAACCTCCAACACTCCTTCCTCCTCCTTCTTTCCCTCCGACCCCCCCAGCCCCTCTCCAGACATGCCGAAAGAAGCAAATACAACATTCTATGCCGTCATCAAGGTGCAACGGCCTCTCCCAATCAGGAAGTCTATCCTAACGCATGGTTTCGACTTTGCGAGTGTGACAACAACCCGGGGAGTGCCCTTGCATACTTCATGTGCCCTTCACACTCCACACACGCGCCGTCAGCTAGACACGGGTAAAAGTATTTGATCGCCCCACAGCAACCTAGCCTTGGGATCAGAGTACACCTGCCCTCCTCTAACATGAAGAACTAAGCAATTAAGCAATATACTACTCTACAGAGGAATGTGAACCAGGAGAGGCCCGGATTGTCGATGACAAACCGGAGCCGTTCTACACTACAACCTACGTAAGCATGCGGTACTCGATAGCTACAGCAGTTAGAGCAAGCGACATCGCCTTGCCTTACACTATATAGAAGTTTTGCTTGCTCAATCTCTAACGGCCCCCCAAGCACAGACTACATGCAGGGAAAAGAAAACGAGGGTGTACGAACGAATTATGCTTCTTCTGCTTGGCAATACTAAATTGCTTGAGGGCTAGCGAACAATATTGAACACACCGCACAGGCTATGCGCCAGAGCAACACAGCGCACGCACCCATCTTGTAGTGATGGCGTCATGAGGATTGAACGCAACGCGGAGTACACCCAATCTTGGTTACCCGGTATCGTTTCAGCTACGACCTCCGACCCGCTCTTCCAGCTCCTCGTAGTCGAGCTCTACCCGGGGTTACCTCCCCATCTTGTGCTCTTGGATGGAAGCACCTTCGACGTCCGTGCCGGCCGCTCCGGGGGGGAAGGCCTTCACCACCCTGCTGTTTGACAGGCTGTCGCCGCCGGAGCTGTGTCGAAAGAAAACAGGGGGTGGGGGGTGCTCATATGTTTTGCATGCCTTGGCGGACAGACCATTGACCATGCATCCTCGAGAGGACGGAGCTTTGTTCCCACAGGACCGATCACCAATGACCAATCGATCCTTCCTACTTTGCCAAAGATGGCTCAATTATGTTTTCTAAAGGCATCTATCCTATCGATATCACTTCCCGCCCTTTCAACTCGCTTCCTATGCCCCAGTACAGCTACCGTCTTCTCTCGCCTATTCAATGCTTCAAATATCTCACTGTATTTTCCGCCTTTTCCCAGCTCAGTCATGTACACTTCCCTCTCCTTGTACAACGGACATCCTGGAACTACATGAAGTCGATCTTCGCACTCGGAGCGGCATTCATATTTGAACTTGTCGTCTTCATCGTCTACCTTCCTAAATCTATAATACGGAGGGGGTGGTCGTGACAATAATACACTCCGTTTATGAGTCCCTCGGCTATTAGGTGGGCTATTGATCCAGAGAAGAGGCGAAGACGTACACGTATACACACCTCCATGCATCATTGCGCGGGTGGCCAACACAACGCTGTTCTACCCCGCGGTGGCTATGCTCCGCGGCTGCCTTCCATGCAGTACGAATCCGTGAATACACTGGATGGATATGAAAGGACGTGCGGTATCTGAAGCAGCAGTTATGCATTTTTGAACACTCACGGCATGGTCATTCCGCCGTGCTTGGAGTCGTCCTGCCATGGCAACCAATGTCGACAGGTCGGGGCGTATCGCGTGGTAGCGCCATCACATCGAAGCCATCGCCGGGCCCAGAGAGAGAGAGAAAGAAAGAAGAGAGAGAGAGAGAACGGATGTCATATCGGAGGAGGTGAGATGATCACAAAATAAACGAACGCCGCTGCGACAAAATAAGGACGACTTAACATCATGGTCCTCACAAAACTGCAGGGCCGAGAAATACGGCGAAAACGGACACACTGTGCGGGGCATGAGTACGTACGCGGATTGCAAGCAGCAAGGTCTTGTGCATTAAGCTGACTGTGTATCATCGTGACCTCTAGACTACATACTACATCGACAACCACGGTAGACGAGACGCGCGCTCATGACTCTTCGTCGTGTCGGTCCAATCATGCCCGACATGCTTCAATACTATTCGCACGCCACCCTTAAAATCAAAGTGCATCTATCAACAGATGCCCTACACACTCGACAGATCTCGAGAAGAAAAAACGATTGTCAAGGATATTTTATACGGGCGACGGCATTTTGCTCCTCACCATGCCGGCGTCTTCGATCGCCTTAGAGACACGCAGGCCGACGGTGTATTTGGCGAACGTGAACCTGTGACAAATCAAGTCCAAAAGAGGTCACGACGAGCAAAGGTGCAGGGCAACAAGTACAAAACAACGCGTGGGGCAGGGGCGCGCGGGGGGAATCGGTGTCCCGGGTGCAGGTAGCGGAACAGCCTGTCCTCCTGGCGAGTGCTTCAAATAATATTTGCAATCGACTAAAGCAATTTTCGAGACAAGAAGTGTTTGGCATGCAACAAAGTTGTGCTGTTGTCTGTTCGAATCAGGTCTCGGTACGACGGTGGGAGTCTTGTGCGCTGACGAAATGAGATGGAATTTCATTTGTGGCTGGTACACATTAGCAAACACACACGAAACCTGCTCAACAGGTAACAACTGCAAGCAGCGTTTCGGAAAAGGTCATAAAAGTTCTGCCCACCCATCCGTACAAACGCGAGTGAGGCTACTTCTAGACGAGAAGAGTATCCGTGAGAGCAGCAGGGGCAACTGCTGGTTGAAGCACCCGACCTCTTGGAGGCCGACGTCCGCATATTCAGTATCGAAACCTTCGACAATGACACGTGCTCTCGAGAACAACAAGTTCAGCACGCAGACGACTACGATGCTTAGGACAAGACAAGGCCTTGCTTGCGCTTGGCGAGACTAAATACGTTTAGTTTTTGAAGTGACCGGACCAGCCTCAAGTGGTGCACCGCTTGGACATGATGAGATGAACCATAAACACAACTCACATGAGGAAGGAGCAGAATCCGGCCCAGCCCAACACTACGATCACGAAGATCAGATTGGCCGTGAACTGGTTGCCTCCGCACCTGCGACAATCGTTTTTCGGTAGCGGCGGGTTTGCCGTGAGCAGAAAAGCGAGCTCCAAGTCAAGATCGACAGGCGTGCCGCCGCCCTAGCGGTGTGTACCGACTCGGGCCTTGTACTTCCAAGCTCAAAAACACAAGTAACCCGCCATGAACACGACGATCAGAGGAGAGCGGCTGACTTAAAGACACCCGGGAATTCCTTTTGAAAACCTCATCGCGGTCAGCCTTTGTGGTGGTTGCTCCCTCACCCGTAGAAGGCCCCACAGCAGTCCCCCTGCCTTTCGCTGTAGTACGACTCGCCGTAGTTGTCCTTCTCGGCGAGCAGGCCGGCCGCCAGCACGCCCCACATTCCGCAGAACATGTGCACCGGGGACGCATCCACCACATCATCGATCTGACCCCCCCCCCCCCCCCCCAAACAAGCGATCATGGGTGCCCGATGCGGTGTGAGTCGGGAGGAATTGAGAACCAAAAATCGACGAGCTGTCTGTTGTCTTTTGGATATTGACAAACTCACCCGCGATCATAACTTTTCCGCTTTCGGAGTTATGCCGCCAGCCCGCCTTCAAAACGCGCTCTCTATCTAGACCAACCTACCTCGCCCGTCACTACGACTGTTACTAATAGTTGAAAGAACTAAATCGCGATCCCAGGCAAGGAGGTGGAGTGTGAGGTGCGCAGTGAACGAATGCGTCTTGTCGTGAACAACCTCAGCCCCACCATCGAGCGTCTCGAGATGTTTGATCGCCGACACCTGCCCGCTATTCTCGCAACCAGGGTGGGGGGTGTATTCATTCATTCATAGTCGTGCATGCCGTAGTCGTTTGACCATTGACCTCGCATCCCTACAAAGCCGGGACGTAGCACGCCGGGTTCTCACCGGACCAGGCTCTCACCAGGGTGGGGGGGGGGGGGCATTCGAATCCAAACCGCATCATTGTTCCCCCGGGTAGCTCAAAGGAGCCGCGTCTGGTGTCGCTTTGAGTTTCACAAATACCGATACGCGGGGCAGAAACAACGCTGCTACTGTAGCACCTCCGCATCTGTTGACCGCGATCCTCGTCACTGCAGGCACTGTACCTGGAGCTTGAGGAGAAGGACGCTGGAAGCGTTGTAGACGAAACCCGCCACAAATCCGATCACCACCGCCCCTTCCGGCATCACCACGGAGCACCTGACGCGGCGCCAATTCGATGCAAAAAAGTTGTCTTACTCGAATGTCGTTTCCCACGTACGGTAAGCACAACAATCGGAGTACGACAACGATCGACTAAAAGAGCATCTACTGGTCTTCTGGTAAAGGCTCATGGTTCGTGTGCAAACTGGAAGAAGGTGTAGAAACAGGTGTTGCACTCTATGGGCGACGACACGCCAAATCTACTGAGAGCGTATGGGCACAGCGGTAGGGTTTTGCGCGTTGGAGGAACGGCATGGCTCGCCAGGCTTACCCGGTGGTGACGGTGGCTGATGAATGGCTTCGCTTTCAACGACAGCAGGCCATCGACAAGCCGGGTTTGCTCGGCAGCGTTTTTCGAAGGCATGATTGTCATCATCAGTATGCACATCATACAACGGCGTATACGTTTGCCACCACTGGCGTCGTTCACCGGTCGGAAAAATAGAGGCTATGACCCTCAAGCCTTGAAGGACCTTCTCCCCAACCGCAGTTGTTCGGGGGTGCTGCAACATCAAATCGACCGAACCAAAAACAAGCACGTACTGTCCTATCGCCCGAACGAACCACTGAACACGCTCACCAGGCAGTCGTGACGACGAGTTGAGCACCTCGTTCTGTGTGTGTGTGGGGGGGGGGGGTTGGACAGACCAAAACTCCCAACAATAAAACGGAAGAACGAGAGAGCATTGCAATTCGAAGGGGGAAACGACGTGCCTCATCACGGCGCGGGCGCACTCACCCAGCAGTGATAGCAACGAGCCCGCCGAGAACTCCGTTGTTGGCCGCCGTGATGTCCACATACCCGATTCGGAAGTACGCCACGGTGACGGAGGTGACGCAAGCGACGCCTCCGGCGATGGTCGTGTTCACCCTACATGTAAGGTGAAAACCACCACCGATCAGGTACGCAGGGGGGAGGAGAAGATTAGCTATGTAAGTTACATAGTAAGGCTTGCTCTTTAGGGAAGTGGTCAAGGGTCTCAAGTCGACTCTTGCACGACGTCGATGTCAAGACCGACGGCAAGACTACAATATGCATCTTGGCTTGGAAAAGTGGTCCATAATCCGCCCCTACCTGTGGCACGACAACTAACTGTCACGCTGCGGCACGGCTGATGCCGCTGGAGGCTCGCTAAAACGGTTCATTGGCAGAGATCCAACCCGGAGTGAACCACAAGAGGGTCCCCAAAGCAAGGGACTCACATAGCACGCGCGGCCACCTCTCCCAGGCCGACGATGGCGAGAGTGCTGTAGCGTTGATTATTGGTTCAACGCAGACCGTGTGCCGTGCCCGGGAAGTAGCAGCGGGAGTGAAAGCACATCGTAGTGAGTCCGACAGCGGGCAGACCGTCGTAGAAGCACGATCGTCGCGAGAGCAGGACACCGAATGGTCACCACCGGTATCGGAAGACCGACATATGTACCGTATCGTCGCAGTAAAGCATCGATCACGGCAAACCGCGGGCGTACGAGGGCAAACAAGAGCCATGGGCGGATGCAGGGCAGCGCGACGCAAACGGGTAGGGAAACAAATTCAGTCGTCAGTTGCGTCAATCGGTACGTGCTGGGTCGAGGGGGGTGCGCGGCAGGCAGACAAAACATACGGAATGGAGTGACAGACGGGGTGCAGGACAGTACTGTAGCCATCAATACGTGCCTCCCTGACGATATGCGAGGCACGTGCCGGGAGTAAATACCGCTGTGTTGGGAAACATAGGGATCAAAGGGATATTTTTCACATTTTTGATCCGAGTGGTCCTTAAATTCCCGAACAGGGTGAGTGGTAAGTGAGACGGCATGACTGAGGAACAATGAAAACGTTTGCTCATAGACGAAGGGGGCGCAAAACGCAACAAACCACTCTGAAGCTCGCAAATACAAGCTTCCATTCCCCGTGTTATGTTACCTCACGCCGTTGAAGCCGTACCACCCCATCCAAAGGCACAGCGTCCCGAGAGTCTGACGCAGGTTTATTTATAGGAAGGAGCAGAGACAAGGGATGGCATGACGAGAGAGGGCATGTGGTTATGAATTTGGGTGGATAGAAGCCTTCCTTGCTGCAGAGATAGAACGTGCGTGAGTCCTTGAGTACCTACCGCGGCAGAGAGCCGGCAGTCAGCAATATCAGTTCGGTCTGCAGGTGGGCCGGTGCGATGGACCTCTCTCTTGGACTCGAGAGGAAGTAATACATGATCACAGAAATCATGAATGACATGGGCACTCAATGGGCCCTGCCTCATCGGTTCGAATTTACGAGTTTTCACTACCGCGACGTGAGAAATGGCGTGCGAATAAAACACATCGGGTTGGACCGCAAACAAGCATCGCAAGTAAGAGGTTTCACCAATCGAGAACGTGTCCGGCGTAAGAGGCTCCGCGGAACACAACCCCCTACCATCTACCACACCGTGTCACGTCACTTGCCACAGTCACACCTGGTACACGAAGCTGAGCTGGGGCAGCTCGACGGGGATTCCGTCGATGAAACGGCCGGAGCGGGGTCCGAGGAGGACGGCTCCGACCAAGGCGGCGGTGCCCCCGGTCATGTGCACGACGCCGGAGCCGGCGAAGTCGAGGACGCCGCAGTCCATGAGGAGCTCCGTCTCCCTGTTCCGGCATTTCGTTTATTTTGTATTTGCAAAAAAAAAAGCATGGCATCTCAATATGATTACTAGACCCGTTCGAGACAACGCCCTAATGAAAAGGGGTGTGTTCCAAGTCTTCATTGCCGTTAGTGTTGAAAAAAAGCCTGCTGCAGTTCTTCACAAAAAGGAGGAATCCGCTATAATATGCAACAAGTTTTTTTCGTCTACCAGGCACACATCTCAGACAATCATCAAACCGCAACAATGACAGTTGTGCCAATGAAAACGACGGAAGGAGGGTTCACCTCCAGGCGGAAGCCCAGCCGCCAGCAGACCAGCCCCAGTGCACCACGACGGGGTAGATGAAGCCCAGCAGGCACATGGCGTAGACCACGTAGGCACCGAAGGTCACGCGCTCCACCACCGCCCCGGAGACGACTGTTGTGCGTGGTACGGCACATCGAGCACAGCAGGACCAAACAAGCGATTTAATTGCCGCGGTTGTCCATACCGTGGCTGATTAATATGGATGCTGTTTGCCTTTCAGTGATGGCATTGCTGACACTAACAAGCACGCACACAACTGCATTGAGACTTGATCTATTTTCATTGGTCAGCCGGTAAGCGCGGTCGACGATGCACATGTGCGTAGAAAACGTCCACCGGTACCTCTGAGCTTCTGCATTGACGGTAAACTATTGTCATACCGCAACCAACATCCAAAAAACATCATAATTCCTCTCTCTCTCTCTCTCTCTCTCTCTCTCTCTCTCTCTCTCTCTCTCTCTCTCTCTCTCTCTCTCTCTCTCTCTCTCTCTCTCTCTCTCTCTCTCTCTCTCTCTCTCACTCGTGGCGGTGGTCGCGGCGAAGGCCCACTGGAACAACCACCCCGCCCAGTTGATACCCACGTCGTCCCCGCTGCCCCTGAAGGCACCGGTGGTGAGGAGGAAGCCGTCGGTGCCGATGAAGCCGTTGTTGCCGGACGTTTCGTACGAGTCCGATCCCAGCGCGATCCCATACCCGGTGGTATACCACATGACTATGTAGTGAAAATACCGCAACGGACGCAAGCCATGGTTGTCATTATCGTGGCGTATCCCATGGCATGTCGCGGATGTTTTTTGAAACAGGCCGTCACGTATGTAGTATCAGCTTACCGAACTTCCACTGATGTGAGGGACAGCACATACTTACTTTATGAGAAAACACATCTACATATCTATCTCCCATCGGTCATCGTCGCTCGCACTCTCTCATTATCGTTTGGCCGTACTCGTCCTTGCCGAGGAACAGTGATCTGAACAATGAATCAAGATTGACTGCATTCTACATCAGGACATCGTATGCAAGAGGCAGGCCGTGTGGCAAATCGAATCAATCGAACCTTTTGTGAGCGACGACAAAGCAAACAAGAGAAAAAACATAAATGGTGGCCTGCAACGCTTCACATCAAATTTCGTGAAACTCCCGCGCCGCGGCCGAGATGACCGCAACAGCAGCAGCAAGCGTACAAGCATGAAAGGCTGGCTGGCGTTAACCTTAACCTTGACTCACTTCCTCCTAGGCTGGCGTCGAAGACGTTCTTGATGAGGATGTTCTTGGCGTTCTTCGCCTGGACAGCCCCCACCTACGAAAAAACAAAAAAACGACCAAAACGTTGGAGGTGAAACGTCTCACGCCGTCCGAGCCACCGCCGTAGACTGCCGAAGGCGACGGGCAGGGGACAGTGTTGCTGTGCGCTGCAATAGCGTAGGACCCCAGACCCGTGCCATCGTGCTAAATACTCGATGATACAGGACGTGCTGCGCGAATGGTCGAACAAGGCAAGAACGTGTTTCTCTCGTGTGTACTCATCGTGTCGTGTGGGATCTAAACGGCACGTTTGTTTTTCTCTCTCTTGTTTTGCGAATGCGTTAGAGGCGGGGTCAAACAGCCACGGGAAGCAATCTGGCATTTGTTTTTATGTACTGGGACAGAGGGTTTGGAGGTAATCATCCGATCTCAGGGTTCTCTATCGTTTAGGGACAGAGGGGTACATTCGCTGTGGGCAGCTCGGATTATTCGGACATACATATCCTCAATCATGCGTAATAGTGGAGACGACCACCACACCACTTTAATTTCGCTGCGCTGAAGTCCGCGGCGCGATTTTCGTTGTTTGCGGACAAGCAAGAGAGATGAGGGGTTGGGGGCATCCAGCAATTACGTGCACATGTCGCGATTTTCGCCACCGCCCATCCACCCGTGAACGGATTTGGTGCCGTTGAGCACGACCGTGCGGGCGAAGAAGCGGGCGGACACGTATAAGCTTGATCTTCACCCGATGCCACACGCATGACAGCCACAGCTAAGCGATATGCCCGAGAGCAACGTCAATGACTTGTGCTAACTGGGTCGACGGGGCCACGCCAGCGCGTACAGGTTTCGCTCACCTCAAGCATGGCGAATCCCGTTTGCATAACTGGAGACCGCCGATAAGGCGAACCGCGAACAAGCCGAGATAGACCGTTTGAGTAGGCGCAACCGACGAAGGGAGAGCAAAACAAATCAGAAAAAAAGGCCGAGACGGACAGACAGGTACATAGTAGGCAGACAAATGGCAACGTAACGCCGAGCGAAAATTCATTCTCGACACCAGACGTCCACGGCATGGTTTGCCGCGCACATGAGACGAGGGAAACGACGGGCCGCGAACGGAGATACGCCGGCATATCGGGGTCATTCGGATGCGCGTCAACTAAACTCCCTGGCGGGTTCCCACACCGCGCCCACACACACAGAGAGACAGGTCGAACGGGTCTACATAAGATAAATCAACCGAGCTGCCGACGGGGCGATCCCCGCGACGAAATCCTCAAACAAACAACGACGACAACGTGTGGTTGGGTTAGGATTGGAACACGGACCCCCGTAAACGTAGTAAGCTCTTCCCTCGTTCAATCAGGCTCAAGAGATCTTGAGGTCAATGATACTCACAGAACACCAGGACGGCACCAAACCTGTGGCGTTGTCCGCAAGGAAGAGCACGGAAGCGAGAACACGGCGAGCACGCCGCGGCATCGGGAGAGAGGACCGGACGCGCGGTCAGAGCAGTCAGAACAAACAGCGGGAGAGCCTGTATTGATTGTTCGAAGGCGCTGTCTTTGAACGATGCTTTGTGCAACATTCGTTTTGGTTAAACAGGCGTGCGTCGTATGGTTGATGTAACGCGCTGCGAATCACATTCGAAAAGAGGTTCAGAGAGCAGTACTAGACGGATTTAGTGAGTTAGTGCATTGTTTCAATCGTGGCATACTGTTGGTTTTGCGTCGTTGGTTCTTTGGAACGATTTTCGTACCATATTATTCTAAAACGACGAGCTACAAGGCATGCACCTCCCATAGACTATACCTCAACACGAGCAAGGCAGAAAATGCGTTGGAGGTTTTCGGAAGAAAATATACATTCCATAAGAGGGGCGGGCGCGCGGGGGGGGGGGGGGGGGGGGGACCCCAAAACTCGGCAGGGGGAAACCCCCAAACCTTTTACCCCCGGGGGGGGGGGAAGGGGGGGGGGGAAAAGGGAAAAACCAAAGGGAACCCTTTTTTTTTGTTAAAAAATTAAACCCAAAGCAGGGGCACCCGCCAATATGGGTTTTTTAAAAAGAAATTTTTTTAGGGCGGGCTTGTTTCTCCCCCTTTTCAGCCCCGGGCCGCCCCCCCCGGGGGCCCCGGTTTTGGTGTTTTAAAAAGTTTGGGGGTTTTAAAT
>FN648737.1:0-38821 GCA_000310025.1 Ectocarpus siliculosus | reverse complement strand
GGGGGGGGGGGGGGGGGGGGGGGGGGGGGGGGGGACTTTATATTGGTGCATGGGGTAGTCCTCAAGCCCATGGCCCTCGCGGGGGGGGGTAAGGGGGGGGGTGAAACAGGAAATACCAAATGGAATCCTTTCGTTCTGTTAAAATATGTAACCTACAGCAGTGCAGCACGCAAACTAGTGCTATTCAAAAAGAGAGACGTCTCAAGGCCAATCTACTTCCAACCACGTACACACCCATGCCGCCCCCTCACGGGGTCCCAGTTCATGTCATTTAGAAGTGTTGTGTGTTTTCAATTACACTGAGACTGACGTCTTTTCATTGGTCAGCCGGGTAGTAGCGAGGTCGGTGCTAATAATAAATACACACACGGCCATTCATTGTGGCGGCTAATGAAGCTAAGTTTTGCCGGGTCATCGGTATCTCGGTATACTTCGTATATATGTAGATGTATCTGCAGTCGACTGCTGCTGTACGTGTTGTAGCACGTCCGTAAAACATGAACATATCCTGCGGCACAACACAGCAACATCTGTTTCAGCCCCAACGAACCCCAAAGTCCTGGTTTCGAACGAGGCTAGAATACATTCCAAATTGATTGGTCGATTTAGAGTTTGGCGCAACCATCAACCGTAAGTAACTAAAATAAGAAAGACAGGGGAGACGGGAAATTGTGGAGTAATACAGGTAGGTGTAGCTTCCATTGACGCTATGGACTCATGGCTACATAATCTACACTTGCAGACTTTTTTTGTATGCATCCATGGATTCGTTGTAGACTAATTCAGAAATTTGGGAGGGCGGAAGAAGATCCTTCCTTCCTTTTTTATTTTTTTTATGTTCTTAATATGACACAACGAATCCATCATCTCTATCTGAGAGTCTAAGACAGATTAGCAATGAATCCATAACGTCAGAGGCTACCTTTATTTCCACGTTTTGCACCCTTCTGGCGGCGACCACCAGCAGTTGTAGTACAAGAAAATTTGTGTCGGTCTATGTAGTCTATATATGTAGGCCATTACAACTACTCTGTACAGCTCAGTAGCTGCTATAAATAACTACCACAGAAGCAGATCTGAGCACGCCAACACACCCTCCCCGCTGCAATAGGGTGTCCTCTAGTGATATCAGTAGTACTAAGGTGCAGTTAGAATGCAAACTGACCTTATTTTGCGCCTGCCTGCCGTTTGGCGCTTTGACTTGAATTTGAGTGGTGTAAATTTTTTATCTTGATTTCAAAGGGGGCGTGTGGAGGTAGACTCATGACATGCATGCTTTGAGCAGCCTCTACTGCCGCCCAGTGCGAGAATCAACGATGTTGTTTTTCGCATGCCTTCCGACTGGTCTGTTGTGTCTTTGTGCATTTTCTGGTGTTGTTTCTTCCGGTTTCTTTCAAAATTAGTCGACATCAAAATAGGAAAATAGGTTGTGGGCTCCCTGTTCGTATTTTCGGGGTGCGCATGTATGTTTTTTTTTTTTTCTCCCATCATTGGACTCTGTCGTCTGCCCCTCTCGCCCCCATCCTCCACTTCTACTAGCTAGACGACCCAACCGGGGTCACATAGGAGGGGGGGTTTGGACCCCCTCCTGCGGTTCCTGCCTGAGATACTTTTATCGCGAGAAGGGTACAGCAATCCCTTGTATGATGAACGGTGAATCCTGTTGTACTTTCATGTGTTACCGTTTTTTTAAAATTCAACTGCCACGTGCTGCAGGCGAGATGGAATTCCCGTTCCATTACCAAAGCGCGAAACACCTTTCGCCCACCGCCCACCGACTGTGCTACTCACAGCCTTTGCAGGGGGATCTTGACATATATGGTACATGATGACCAGAATGATTAAACCATGCGAGACAACAGGAGTATGTACATATCGGGCCCGAGCTCAAAAAGAACAATTGGAAAAATGTTGACAGAGGCACCTGAAGACTACGCGTTCATACAACATCATCGTTTGTAGATCATTGAAGCTGGAGAGAACGAACTACGTGGAGGGCGTTTGATATATGCGTGCGTTGCGCTACAAACGTGCATGCACGCGCTTCATTTCCATCACCCAATTCCCCTTCGATGTGAGCTGACAGCGTGACGGTGACACGCTGTCGTTGGATCGTGCGGCGGCCATTGTACCACCATGCCGAAATTTTTCTAATGGCCGAGATGCCGAGATACTACTACTAATATGTGCAATTTGGTGACCACGGACCGCGTCTTTGCTAGATTTTGGGATAGCAACTGACACGAGTTAATGAAGACGACAACAGTAACAACAACAGCAGCAACAACACACACACACACACGCTGTTAGTGGGCAAGCTGGTGGGTGTATTAGCGAACAAATTGCCAGACACATATGCATATCCGACGCCCGAAGTAAAAGACCCGCGGATGTGTGCGTGTGTGCGTGCGTTGTGCGTGTGTGCGTGCGTCGGACACCAAGGGGCGTGCTGAACAGCGGGCAAGCACGTGTGCCGTTCCTTCTGTGGCATGTCACGTTGCTGGCTGTCGTTGAACTGAACTGAACTGATACGTTGATTGATTTTGCTTACATGAGCCAAAACGTGTTGACGCTGATCTCCTGGACGCTGACTTTGTCTTCCATGCATGCCGCGAACGTTTCGAGGTCGGTGATTTCGCAAGCCATGATCCTAGGTGCCCTTCGAAACAGGTCGGAATGAAGAGGAAATCAAACGGGTGTGGTAGCTGGGGGGGAGGATAAAACGACAAAACGTGTGGATCCTTGTACACTGCTGTAGTTGCAAAGCCAGTTTGCGTGTACTTTCGTTGGTTCGCGAGTAGACTCTCGGACTCTCGGGGCCTGTCAACAGATTAGATGAGAACCAAATATCTTCCGACCGCAGAGAGATTCGGAACCCGTTGTTTTTTCAGTTGTCCCGCCGCCGATTTGCCACGCTGCTGTCCCGTCAAACCTCTTTGCCCACAGGGTAGTTGGGTAGTTGTCCACTGAGAATGCTGTGTGAGGATTACAGGTATGTAGCCAGGGGTGTGGGTGATTCCCGTTGTTTTACCTCGCAACTCGCAACAGCAATTCATTCAATAGTTTGTAGATGAATTCGGTGCAGTTTCACGACCTGGGATCTTCTCGCACAGCAGCTCGCACAGGTGTAGAGAGATAGGTGGAGAAGAACGACTCAGAAATTCAGTCGGTACAGCAGTAGGTTACCAAAGTGCACATACGTATGCTACACACCGAATTCGACTTCGTCATCGATGAGGGAAAGGAGAAGGAACTACAGTACTGTACAGCAATCAAGGATAGGACCATGACTTGTCCAATATCTTTTTCCAGCAAGTCTCACCTACCCCGGTAGAATGAATCAAGAGGCTGCATCGCATGGAAAAACCTGCGCCGGGCCTCGTAAGCATACCGGAAGGCTATGTAAGGCTGTGTGCACTCTCTACGTGTAGCTCGAGATCGGCATGTGAGATCGGGTCGGGCAAGGACGAGGGTATCGAACGAAATTTCCACGGGTGTTGACCCGAGAAGACTTGAAGAACAAGCTCCAGAATGTGAGAAAACTAACCGACAGTCTGTCCTGTGTGTTCTTCGAACCATCACGTACGGCAGTAGTAGTGGACCCCTGGCCACACACACACCTGGGGTAACTGTCCGCTCCCTGGAGCCGCCATCTCCCAAATCTGTAGTACTTGCTTCATGGGACATAGCTGTAGGTTAAAACGGATTGTTTCAATATTTTCAGTTTTCTCCTATAACCGGAAGTAGGTAAAAGGAACGAGTCATTTTATTATCGGGTCCAAGAAGGCGAATGGCTGTCGACCATTAGCCACAGCCTGAGGTTTCGGGGGAAGCACGCCTAGGAAGGCCGTAAAGTCGCGGCAGGTTGCGTTTGGGAGCCGGAAGACCCAGATCATCGTTGGAACGGGGTACCACCATCAGTGCCTGCTTTACCCTCAAATTTTCCAAGGACACACTCAAAATAAAAATGCAAGCACCACCCTCGCATGTTGCAGGAATCCATGAAAAAACAAAAATACCCTCCCGCAATCTTGTTCATCTTCCCTCTGATGAGGGTTGCTATCAAACTCTTATGTACAATGCTAGGGAAATGCCGATCACCGCGAAGTCAGCAAACCGCGCACGCGTGATCGCCGAGCATCGCGTGTATCCCCGGGCATCGCGCGCTACACCCCCCCTCCTCCTCCTTTCAGCGCTCTCTCGAACTACAACCCCCGACATGCTGAAGGAAATTCGTCGCCCGATACAAATTTGGCGTCAGGCAACGTACGGGGAAATTCGAAAAAACCGTAATTTCCCAATTCCTCCCATCCATGTTTCTTGCAACGACACACATTCTTGAACAACAGCAACAAATAACGCAGCAGACGTTCCCTCCGGAACACATGAGAGATCATGCAGACTACACTACATACGCACCTTACCGACTCAAAACCACTCCAAAGCGCATCAAAACAGCATGACGCTGATGCGCTCACAGAGAGAAGGAAGGTGCACAAAAAAAACACCAGCACAACAACGTTCTTCCGACAAAACACAAAAAAGAACTTCGCGACAAAAGACAGAACAAGAACTCCGTGTTTATAAACAAAACTACAACACACTGGCCGCCTCCCTCCTTGCAGCAGGTCACACAGGCCGGAACCGAACCAGCGCGGGGGGTACAAACAAAACGAACAAGCCACACGCTACTACACGCTGCGGCGTGCGCTGCCGGCCAAGTCCCGCCGCCCCTCCCGCCCCATGTCGCTGCCGCCGCCATCGTCATCGTCCGCGGGGTCGTCATGTTCCTCGAGTAGGTGGTACGACGCGTCTCCCGCCACCGAAGCGTCGCTCCCCATCACCATCTCGGTCAGGGCGCCGCGCGACCTGCTACCACCACCGCTTCCGCCCCACCCGCCGCCGCCGCCGCCGCCGCCGCTGCGCTCGTAGGCCTCATAGGCCTCGTACTCGTCGAGGCTGCCGCCGCCGCCACCGCCGCCGCCTCCGCCGACTCCGCCGCCCATGTTCCTCATGCTGCGGCCCAGGGTAGCCGCGGAGAGCATGAGCTTCGGCCTGTGCTCGTGGACGAGGAGGAGGGTGGCGGCGATCAAGCCGAACACCAGCACCACGATCCAGGCGATGTAGGCCGCGTGGTGCCGGTCGTGGCCGCCGCCTCGGGGCTGGGGGCGGGGGGGGCTCCGCGGAATGTTGAGGAAGTCGGACAAGGCCTGTTGCCAAAGAGAAGGAGGGGGTGGGAGGGGCAGCAACATGATGCGGCAGCGTTAGCAAGAACGCACAGGCGGCGTTCGGCAAAGCTCTACAGTACCGGCAAAAAAAAAAAAAACACAACGATGAGACTTCGCCATGGCCCGCGCAGAACAACGCGGTGAGCATGCGTATAACGCTCCACCCTACCGAAGACAGCACAAGGAACGAAAAAAATCGAGCCTTACCTGGTAGTTGATGGTGCCGAGACCGGTCACGGGGTCCCAGCCACCGGTTTCGGAGCCGCCGTAGCCTAGCTCGCAGCAGCTGTACCTGCTGCATTTGTTGCTTCCGACCTGGAGTGGGCGGGGACGGGATGGTTGCGGCGCGTGTGTGTGGTCGAAGGGTCGGGGAGATACTCAAAGAGACCAGACAAGACAGCAGTCGAAGCGTCTCAATAGTGCTGAGAGTCTTCATCTAAATAGCAAAAAAGTGAAACACGGACCTATTCGGCAAGCGTCACGTGGCCAAGGTCGAGGCAACACGGCGTGAAGCGACAATGGAGTGAAGAACATCAGCGATGGCTAGCTAATGACGACCTCAAGAGAGGGTCAGCTTGGTAAATTATAACAGTGGTAGAGGGGAGGGATTCGAGGGTTAACTTGAAACAAGACGGGAGGGAATCGAACAAAACGTGCGACGGACCTGATAATTAGCGCCGACCGTCTTCTCTAGCGGGGTGCCCGTGAAGTTGTACGTCTTGGGCAGAATCTCCTGAAAGGCGGACGAGCTATCTTCAGCCGCTTTGTACAACGCCGGGTTTAAGAACCTGAAGAGGGGAAAGCCAATAGAACCAAAGCATGACAACCGTCAAACAGGCCGGATGTTTGTTACTATTATGGGTCGGCAATCACAGATAAGTTGTACGTGGGAGAGAGAGGGACCGAGACTGGCAAGAGAACGAACATGCCTGTGGTCACATTGTTGTGGTACACAAAAAAGACCACCCCAATATCTGCTCAACGTCTTGTAAACGGGCGTTTGGGCCAACTAATGCGGACACCTTCCGTGTTCACATCAGTCCAACAGCCCAACAACGCACATGTAGAAAAAATCAAAATAGACCCAGAATATGCATATCAGCCAATGGACACGCACAAAAAAGAGTAGACACAGGAGCCTAGACAATCGCATGTCGCAGGCAACGTGGCCGGCAAACGGGATAGAGACCTACGTATAGTTGGTACGCTAACGGTACAATCGCCTATGCCTCCTATGCTCTTGCACCGGGTACACCACGGAAACTGTCACCGAGGAAAATGGTAAGTGTTAATCACGAGTTCTCTCACCCCGCGGAGACGCTTCCAAGCGCAACAACGAGGAGGCAAAAACCTACAGCGCTTGAGGGACATCAGAGACAGCAAACCATTTTCCAGCAGCAGGCCGATGACAAATTGCTGCATGCTGCGCTCGGGAACTCGTGGAAACACAGGTCGCTTCCACTGACGCAATGGATTCATTGCTAACCTATATTAGACTCTCCTCTATGGATAGAAGATGGATGGATTCGTTGTGTCATACTACTAAGAAAAAATAAAACAAACCGTCCGGGTGGGATACTTCTCAACTTCCAACCCATGGCAACAACCACAATCCAACCTATCCCCGTCTCCTCCGCCAGTTGCACGGAAGCCCCCATCACGAAAGACATTTCACGACAACGAATCCCTCCACTCCTAACTTCGTGATATCGACAGGACAAATAGGACAGGGAAAACATTCTTGAGACACCTTTGGCGAAGCAGGAAGGAAAGGTTGGCCATCAGTGAATCGGTCCTACGGCAACAAAGCTCCGTCCTCTCGAGGTCAATAGGCTAACAGCTAAGGCATGCAAAACATTACCACCCCCCCTCTAACTCCCTTTTCCGTCTCACCCGAGAGGGGGTTTCCCCGCGGCCAGAAGGCGTTCGTTCATGAGGGACACCATACCCGCGAGGGCGGGGGCCGAGGCGGACGTGCCCCCGACCTGCTCCACCCTGCCGTCGATCACCACCACGAAGTTGTGACCCACCGCCGAGATGTCCGGAAACCCCCTGTGATGTTATTTTCAGTTGCAAGGGTTTTCGGTCTTTTCCTTTTTTGGTCTTTTCGTTGGAAACGATGAAAATCGAGCCGGTGGCCACAACCCCTCGATTGGCTGCACATATGTCGGTGTGAAAACGTGTGGACCAGCATCATGTCTGTTTGCACTCGGTATGTTGCTGCACACGGTAGCGGAACGTTTACGTTTTGAACACAACGAGCTATCGGAACGCTAACCTTAAGGTTTTCACTGCCGTGTCCCGGTGCAGCCCTCCGCGCTTTGCAAAAAGTCTTGCCAGTTGGTTAATTCTTTACAATTTGAGGCAATAAATGTCACTACTCCTGCCATCGTACACATGCTACCTCGTGCGCTTGCCTCTCATGGAAAGGAAGCAAAATTTCGTTTTGGTTCATGGAAAGAAGAACCTCTCAATTAAATCCCCAAACCCTACCCTATCCCTAACCCCAGACCCTCTCCGCAAAAGCCATGCCAAATATATCATGCTGCAGTTTTGCTTGATGCAGCAGTCGTAGCAAGGTGACCTACAGCAGTAGACATCATACCTGTTGGTGCTGTTGAATAGCGCAGCGTCGGGCGCTGCTTTGGAGGCGGCGTATCTCTGGGTGTGGGCGGCCTGATAGCTTGGAGCGCCGAAGGTCGTCGAGAACCCGCCGCCGCCGTCAAAGCCTCCGGTGAACTTGTTTACGGCCGTCTGCGAGGAGTGAGCGAATACATGAGCGAGGGACAGAGTAAGCGAATGAACGAGCGAGTGACAGAGTGGGTGAGTGAGTGTGTAAGGGAGTGCGGGAGTGAGTGAGTGAGTGAGGGAGTGAATGGATGGTGGGTTCACTGAGTGGCGGCGGTGGAACCGCCAGCAGCAGCAGCAGCAGGAGCGGAAGGGATGACAGCGCCACACAACCAGCGTCGTCTTGCTTGCATCAGGACAACCTTCGCGTAGGTACCACGGACAACGTCAGAGATAGAGATAGAGAAGAGGCAGGGGCGACGCCGCAGCCGCCGGTACGTGATAATGTACACACACTCGGTTCCATTGCCTCCCGTCACCAGTACTATACTAGTGTCTGTCGGGTTCAGCGTGAGCATCATCGATATATATCATCATCGAACAAACCACAAAAAATCGTGGGCACACGAGGAGCATGCACGGCCTGCGGAGGCGGTGACGCCGACAACACACTAGCCAGTCCAGTCACAGAACCCACCGCAACGATAGCGGCAAGATACAGCACTAACGAACGACCACGGTGTGTATCCAACACTACACACAGACACACGAAAATTCTCGACGACGACAGCGAAACCAAGCATTTGCTGCCGTCTATGATACATCAAGGTTATCGTCGAACTCCCTACAATATTCTACAACCAAGTAAAGGCGACTCTTCTTGTAGTTTTTCCTTCCCAGTCACCTCGGCAGCAATGGAGTTGCCCGGACCGAGAAGATCCGACTGGAGGCACGACCCTGCGAGGTCCCAAGCAACCTGTATGCACCAACAGCAGAACCGACACGCCAACGGGAGGCACGCACGAAAAGTATCCGTTGGCAGGCTACAGGTAAGAGACGGCAATTGGACGTGTGCGACGCGCGCGAAGAAGGTACCACGGACAGAGAAGTTTTGCTTCTTGGTTCATGAAAAAAAAAAAACTTCGCGCGCGTTCAGGGCTTCATGACGATTTCAACAGTTCCCGTTTCGATGAGTTGTTGTTCTTGAGCGAATGAATCCTATTTAGAAGGTCAACTCATTGAAGCAATCCTTGTTGCCATCAGATAAGGAATCACTTGCTGTAAGATACTTGTAGGCACGATATTTGTAGGCCCGGGACAAAAAAAAAACACGCCGGGAGGGGAGGGCAGGCGTGTCGGTCATGCAAACGCATGCCGGAGTAGTTTACCATGCCGGGACGGAGCGGTACGCCGGGTCAGGCTACGTTTCACAAGGGTGAACCAGAAGCTGGGCATCATCCGTGCGTTTGCTTTGCCAGACCAGACATGCCATCGGGTGATTGGGCAAACCAAACGTTTCACATCCGCAAGGGGGGGACTAAAAAATGAAACGCATGTACATACACGCCTACCTGGGTGGCTCCAATCGAGGTGACCCAAGGGCTGCTCGCCGGAAAGCTGGGGGCAAACGGCGTCGCCCCGTCCTTCTCCGGCTGGTAGGTGTAGCCCGACAGGGAGCAAGAGCCCTCCGTCATCGGAGGCACGTCGGCGCACTCGCAGTCGCTGTAGAACGACGGCCTGGCGATTTCGAAGGCCACCTGACACTCGGAGCCGGCGGAGCTGGCCGTGCTTTGCTCGTCCTGCGGTCGTTGCGATCGGTCGTTCGTGTGTCGATGGCTCGGGTATCGCACAAGCAAGACATTTTGTGCTGAGTTGGCATAAATTTCGTGGTGGAGGGTCCTCTTGGAGTGCTGCCCACACATGCAGAAAATTAGGGAGTTGCGGCGCTGCCGGTCACCGAGGTAGTAGTTCAACCGGCAGCCAAGGCAGAGTGCAAACAGACCAACAAGGCTTACTCGATAAATAACGCCAACCATGCAACGACAACACACAACCATCGGCACTCACACCGCCGTAGAAAGCAGCCATATAGCTGGCCAATGAGAGAGAGCAACGTTCAATGTTACGAAAAAGTGTAATCACCTTCGTAAAGGCTACAATCTCACAACGTCTGTCGAGGACGATTGACGATTCCATCTTTTCACAGTATACATACGAGGGTTACCGGAACAAAGTTGTATCATCCGCGTGTAGAAAGAAAACGTAGAAGAAGGAGCTTCTTACCGATTGCGGTAGCGTGCCGTTCTCGATCTTGGTGAGCAAGGTTTGACAGTCCGGCGCGGCGAGCACGTCAACACACGACGCTCCTGGCGTGTCTACCCCCATGGCCGCGACCGTGATCCCCAGCGGAAGGATGCACCTCGACGTCGTTGAGTTTCTACCAGGGGGCGCGAGGTGACGGGGACAGCGAGAGAGAAAAGGTAGAGAGAGGCACAAAGACACACAGACAGTCAGACAGACAGACAGACAGAGAGGGAGATAGAGAGAGAAAGAGAGAAAGAGAGAGAGAGAGAGAGAGAGAGAGAGAGAGAGAGAGAGAGAGAGAGAGAGAGAGAGAGAGAGATGAGGAGGGATCCAATACAAAGCATCAAAACAGTCAACCACGGACATACTTAAGAAACCACCCCAGTTCAGCATTCCACCCAAAGATCGACCACGACGAACCACTCACGCCTGGAGCTTCATCTCGAAAGACCCGCAGCTGCAGTCCTCCCTCTTGTCGAAAGGGCAAGCCGTCGCCACCCCCTCGATGGCCCCGCCTGACACGTCCACCGGCAGCCTAGGGTCCACCGGGCAAGTTGGCGACTGACCGGCGCCGTCATCTCCGCTCGAGACCAGCACTGACACCTGTCATACATACATACATACATACATACATACATATATACATACATACATACATACATACAGTTAGCGCCGGCACGTGAGAATTTGGCGGTTAAGAAATGCATTGATACTGCCTCGAAAAAAACCAAGAACTTGAGCAGGATTTAAGAGATCAGGTAAGAAAACCGACATGAAGCGGCCATTTGTAGCAAAAGCACAACCCTAGGAACTAAGAACCCCTGCGTAGGCCCAATGCGCTTACTGTAATGCACCAACCAACCAGCACGCAACGGCGAGAAAATTTTTGGCTTCAATCGAACGCCTGGGGAGGAGTGGTAGATGCTGGACCAACTTGATCCAGCACCACCCGTCAACCTGCCTGCCTCGTGGACGCAAGGTCAGGGAGCACGGAACATCAAAAACGAAAACGTGGAAAATGCACGCTACTGCACCCTCCACTCACTGAAAAGACCTCAGCACATCCCTTTCGGCTGCGGTTGTATCTCGAACGGGTAGATAGTCCTTGTGTGTTTTTATGAATATTTTCAAACAACACCACGTGCTGTTGTACTCTTGTGAAACGATGTGCGTCTTCGTTAGTTCACTCACACCCAGGGCGGCCAGCTTCTTGAGTTCGTTGTTGGCCCTGTGGAGGTAGACGGAGGGATCGTACCCATGCGGCGCCCCGGCCTCGTTGTCGCAGACCCCTGGCTCGGCGTAGCAAGTCCACGCCTCCGGGAACCCGTAGCTGATCGACCACACCTGCGACGACGACACCAAGATTACTCAAAGTCATGTCAATTTCTTGATTTTTCAGTCGTGCAGAGCGTGCTTCTGGGCTACTACTCAATACTCAATGCGTCATGGAAAAAATAACACCGATGTGTCGTGCTGGATGCTGGATGAGGGCGAAGGCGTTGTAAGCACAATTTTTTCGTGCCGTCGCCGGGGTCCTTCTTGCATGCTCTGTCCTGCTCCAATTTTCTGCGTAAAATCGCTGGATCCTCGGGCGTTCTGGACAAAATGTGCAATCTGCAGTTCTACGGTTTCTCGTCGTTTGATACTTGAAAAACAGCTGCGAATCAAATCGTTGTTGTCGTTGATGTTCATTTTTTGTTCCTGTCGTCAAACGTTTGGCACCACAACATGCTTGGCTGCTAAATGTCATTCCAGATCCACGGTAAAGCAGTAGTATTGGTTGCGCACTGCTGTAGCACAGACTCGTGGGAAAAATAAATAAATATATATACATATCCGCCAGGAGAGCTATGGCAGCAAAGACACAGAGAGCGCGACTCGCCACTGCGTAGCGATGCACGTCACTGCCACCGCACACAGCTACAAAACTGCACATGCACAGCGCCCCCGAGTATCACAAAAAAAAACAAAAAACAGGTGTCACCACGGAGTTGTATGTATGTTCGTCCCGCCATACGATGCCTGAGCGTCGCATGCACTCCGGCCACAGCTTGCTAACGACGTGGACGAGCTCAATCCCATTGGCATACCACCTCGCTCCGCTCACCCCAGCTCATCCTATTTCACCCACAAGAATGAATACACAGAGCAAAGTGTCTTATTTAGTTACAGCACACCGTGGCAGTATGCCGATGAGCAGAGCCGACTTCTCTTACCAGCGGGCCTCCCCTCTCCGGTACGAGGTGGCCTTCGGTAGCCTCTGTGGCCCAGTCCAGGACCCACTCCCCCGCATCGTAGGTCGCAAAGGTCACCTGGGATTAGGATTTCACATGGAAGAAGGCAGCGTGGTGGGAGGGGGGGAGGGCGAACCACGTTCCCTACCGTCAGGTAAATGAGGCAGAGCTGGTTCTGTCTGTCAATTGGGTCGAGACAACCGCGGGCGAGCAGAGAAGAGGAGAAGCAGGTGACTACTGGCGCACCTTGGAAACCACGAGCGACAAACGCGAGAGACAGCAAAAGACAGACGGAGAAAAAAATGAAGGACAGAGGGGAAACTCAACGAGAGAGGGGAAAAACAAACAAAGAGAGGGGAAGATACAGCAACACACACACAGACAGAGAACCCGAGGAACAAGAAGCGCAACAAAAGGAAAATGAAAACAGGCAACACGGCGGAGCTCTACGTTAACGCTAACGCTGAAGTCCTACCGGAACTCCGGGGCCCATGAGCGTCATGTACTGCGTGTCCAAGTCGCTCTCCGACGCGTCCGTCTCCGGGTCGAACCTCGAACCATGGTCCGTCACCTCGGGAGGAGCCAACCAATCGGAGTCGGGGGCCAGAAGGTTGTGGGCAGCGCACAGATCAGCCTGGTTATTCGGGCCGTGGAGACAACGACACATTGGAGAGGGAGAGAGGGAGAGAGCGACAGAGAGACACAGGTTTGGAGATCGGTCGGACATTTCAGGGGTAGAGAGCAATCCGAAGCGGGCGAGTCAAGCCAACAATGCTCACGGCATCGTGGTGACAACGTTTGGATCTTTTTGATTGGGCAGCAAACCAAGGCAATCAAAACCTGTCGATGCTGGCGCACCAACGCGAGACCCGAACGCACACGTCAAGACGCGTACTGTATCCTCACGTGAAGGTATGAATTGTTGAAAGCGGCGACACCCTGCCGGTTGTTGCCCTGGCCGGCCCAGCCGCCGCGCTCGCCCTCGGGCACGCCGTACAGGGAGCGGAGGGTTCGCGGCTGGATCATCACCTCCGTGAAGTCGCCGGCCTGCGCCTTCGACGGGGGGGGGGGCGGCGGGAGTCTCTTTCGGACATCGGGCTAAAGGGGAGACACACAACAGATTGGCGGACAGCACAGGCGTTCATTCCTTGAAAAAGCAGCACCACGTTGGATCCATGTAAGGGAACGGTCCGGGAGGTGTAGGAATCGAGAGACAGACAACACATAATAAGAGGTAGCCCGACAAAAATAAACGCGACATACTCACAGAGGGGGGGGGGGGGCATATGGGCGTGAAAGTTTGGCACCACAGTGGTACAAAAACACGCCTCACATCGTTCTTCCTAAGGCGGACCAGAATTGAATATTCGAGCGGTCATCAAGCGCTCCATCACTCAAACGGGTAATGCTACCTGATACCATATACTCTAAAAACCTCCTTCCTCCCTCGGCAGCAAAATCGGCAAAACCACGCGCTAACTTCCTCAGCTGTCGAAACAGCACACACCGAAAATAAAAAGTGCACCGTCCAGCCGACGCCCACCCCACACGCTCTACTGCTCTCAAAAAAACCAACGACCACCTCACAAAAAAGAAAAAACCTCGGCTATGTAGTCCATTGACTCATCCGCGGCGCCAACGCGCGCGCGCGCACACCAACACACGCCCACCTCCATTCCGTTCGACGACCTGAATCGCCCCAGCCCGGCCCCGGCCCCATCAAGCTTTCCCATCCCACCGCCCTCCGCCACGTCCGGCACCCAGAGCTCGGTCAAGCCCGAGACGAACTCCACGTGGACGGCCAGTGCCTCGGGGAGGAGGACGTCGCCCGTGGCTCGCAGAACGGCACCGGTTCCGCCGCGTTTTCCGACTCGCTCGCGGCGGTGGGAGCGGAAGGCCGCCTCGGGAAACATCTCGGCGGCCTTGGCTGCGGACATGGACACCACCACGTGCGAACAAAACACCTGACTCCAAACAAAGCAGCAAGAGGTACGTACATATATACATGGGGGGACGGCCGAGATGGAAGACAGGGGGATTGAGCACACACCTCCCCCGGAAAGAGGGGCCAGGAGATGGGGGTGCGGGTGGGAGGGAGCGTGCCGGGTGACTGTTGTGGGTCATCGTCTCAGTACCATGAGCTTCGAATTGCCCTCGGTCTGGAATCGAGCCTGGTTCTCACAACAAGGGCCGCGGCAAAAATCGCGCTGCCGGATGGGAGAAAAACACCGGAAGGCACTTGCCTTCGCCATGACGTCATCCCCGCCCCCTTCCGGCCTTAGCCATTCCCCTTCCTCCCACTGAAGCCCCTCCCCGTCCCCCTCGCTGGGGGTCACCGCGCCCAGGAGCCACTGCAACACCCCCCGGATTCCCTCCTCGCGGTCGGGGCAGGACGTGACCTTGCACACCTCTCTCGCCGAGAGGTACTGCCCGTAGCGCGGAGAGTCGAGGTCCGAGACGGCTAAGGCTTCCTCCTCCAGGCGATCGAGGTTGCACTGCCTCAGGTTTATCTGCGGGTTTTGTGGGGAAGCGCGTGTGTGTGTCGGAGGGGATGTTTACTCCGTGCGCAGTGAAAGAGCGCCGCGGTCACGTGGTTACGGTTGGCATTGCGCAATGATTTTTTTTCTGAGGACCAACACCATGCCGACTCATCCTCAAAAGCTGTCGATGGTGTCGTCACCTAAGACCACTTGGTTCGTTCAGAGACCATGCACAGCAGTTATCGGTGTTTAGAACCCCTAGGATCACCAGAGCGGATGTGAATCAGCATCGCAACATGGGTACACACGTACTTCTCCGGGGTTGATTCACAAAACCCCAAGCCAAAGGACGGCAGCAAGTCTGTAAGGGCGTATATTAACGAAGAGCCGAAAATCAAAATCCAAATGGGCACAAAATCAAAATCAAAATGCGTTATCGTGGAAAACTGAAAAAAGAGGGTCGTGTAGGTTAACGAGGATAGGAGACAGATGAGGCGAAAAATAAAAAAAGACCTGGCGCCAGGGGAAGAGCCAGCAGCGCAGCGGTGATTTTTCTAGGGTGCTTTTTACACTCTTCTGTTCACGTGTTAGCCGATATCTCGCCAAATACTCAACGAGTTGCCTCAAGAAAGGTATCCGGAAGGAGCTGGAGACATGGGCTGTTGGGAAATGCCAAGTTTTGGGGCCGTGAGGTGCCGAATGCGCCGGAAAAAAAAGGTTGTGTTGAAGCAAAAATGCCAACAGTTGCGAGCGGTCACTTCAAGTTGGGTGTTTTGGGCCGCCACGGGTTGTGATATCCACCGATAACTTTCCGAAGAAGGAAGCAACAGCAACAGCAACGCCACGCGGCAGGAGGTACGTCCCTGCTCCATCTTTCAAGCCCAAGATCTGCTACCGTGGGGTATCGTGCGTGTAGGGAAAAAAGTTTTGGTTGACCCTAAAAAATCCACGTCAGAGAGCGGATAGTTCAAGTTCGCGCCGAATGTCTGCTCACAGTTTAGTTTTTCAGCGATAACTCTTCGAAGGAGGAAGCAACAGCATTAGCAATGCCACGCGACGGGAGTTAGCTTTACCCACCATCTGTCTCGTACAAGGTTAGATGCCTTTGGGTATTGTGAGTGTGGAGAAAAAAGGTTGCAACTACCCTCTCCCGCACGGAACAGCCCGAAAAAGCCGCGCAGCCCTGTTCTGATCGTCAGTCCGTTCACCGCTTGTCACGATCGGCATTTTCTCCTCGAGCACCCAACGAGCCGGCCTGTTTTGTGGCTTGCCGGCGAGCAGAGTCTTCTGGCTACAAATAACGGCCATGGTGTCGGTGGTAGGGTGCCGATAGCCCCTCTTTGAGCAGTGTGCAGCAGGTCGTGTCGTACACTTGCTTTGCAGCGGCCTCGCGGCAGGTGCTCCAAGCCTTGGAAGTCTTGAACTCCTCTCCTCTTTGATTTTGATTTTGATAAAAAAAGTGCCCCGGCGACTTCTTCCCAGACAGAGGAACTTCCATAAATCAAAGGGCGTCGTCAGGAGGTAGCAGATATTCGACCAATCAAATCTCGATTTTGATTTTCGGCACTTCGTTAATATACGCCCTAAGGTCTGAGCTACTGCTGAAACTCTCAAACTCCTGCTCGGGACAGCAGCAGCAGTAGTGGATAGGATCCCCCGTTGCTGTGCTGCTGGTGGTCACGAGATGGCCGAAAACCACTTGGCGAGCGAAGCCCTGCGGTCGTTTAGCCTCCCTGATGAGCCTACTGACAGGCTTGTCCTCTTGGGGGTTCCGCTGGATGAAGAGCTCTACATTTGACCCCCCCGCCGCCCTTTTCAGCAGTACCACAGCAGTGTCAACAATGCCATTTGGTCAGTGCCGCAATTAACCTTCATGGGTGGATGGCGAGGTGCAGTGCACCTACTTCGAATGCTTTCCGGGGTATTGATTGCTCTACGATGCTCTTATCAACGCGAATCGTTGCCATCTCTCCCTCGCTCTTGGCTAGTCCGATCGGAAAGCATCTCTCCGTGTGCCCTTTCTAATGGATGACTCAACTTTGTCAGAGGAGTGTGGCGGTTATACGAACAAGCGTTCCATGTCTTTACCCCACGGTACACTCTGTGAGTGCCAATGTCAAAACACACCGCAACAGCGACGCACGCATTCTCTTCCATCTGGAGTTTGGAGAGCCCGAAGAAAATTATTCGCTTCGCATGATCAATGGCCAGATTTTTTGTTGATGTACATGAGTTTTTCCAACAGGAAATATCACCCGTCTGCCCATTCTAATACAATAGTCACCATGATCCCAGGCACAGCGGTGAACAGGTGCAAATCCGAAACCATGTGCCTCTCGCTGCACACACGCGTTAAAACTCGTCTCTCAGCGATAGCAAGGCGAGCAGGCATGAACCGCGGGTTCCTGTCGGATCGCCACATTTTCAAACCTTCATGGGAGTCTAGGTGAAAGCCAGGGGTAGTGTCGAGGGTGGATATGTAGACGCACACCGCTTAGTCTACACGGCGGTGCTTAAAAGTGGTGAAGCTGCTCACCCAAACAGGAGTAGCTTCACGCATAATCTCTCTAGGCTGCCGTAGTTATTTGTGTCTACTGCTGCGAATTACGCTGTACACTATTGTACACCTGGTTGGTGTTTGTAAATGCACATCAACTCGACACCAGACCTATTTAGACTATACTGCTGGATCACCAGCAACCAAGAGCATACCTTTCGACTGCAACACCCACCTTGAACAGCGCACGCATATCGGAGGAATCTTCTTCCGCTCCTACGGTCCACCCCGCCGTAGACCTGCCTGCCCCGCTCGCGTACTTTACCACGCCGCGGTCGATGGTTCGCTCTTCAACAAACGACCTTGGTATTCCTCCGCTTGTGTTGGGCGCCTCATGGGATAACTGCTGCGGCGTTGTTGGCAAGGCTGCAGCAAGGAACAACAATCCCGAGCACGCCAAAATCCCCAGCTGCTGAAAAAGGTGAGTTGTCCCCATTTTGTTTTGGTTGGAGTTGTGTTCTCGCGGACGCACTCCTTGAGATATCAATGCCCAGAACATAGCACCCACCACAGACCTGACAAGGGCCGAGTCGAGCGCCAAGGGGGGACCCGTGAAATGTTTTTCCGGGGGAGAGTCAGTGCAGACCGCCGGATCATCGCCAGCGCCTTGAACTGAACCTTGGACCTGCTCTGCCTGCCAGCTCTGAGACGTTTGCTGGGTGACTGCGCGACTGCTACTAACAAGCCTCAGAGCCCAGGGCGTAGCTTCATGACGTTCTCGTTGTGGAACGGCCATGATAGCGTGGATTTGGAGACGCCGAAAGCACCGCAACGGGAGCGCACGCGCAGCAGCGGCAGTTGTAGGACACCCGTTCCAGGCAGCCCCAGCATCGTGTTCCTCAAGGCTCCAGTTGTTCTCCAGAGGACGCCTGGGGAGAAGACGAAGCTTCTGCCGAGCCAAACGCAGCAGCGGTAAGACGAGACCTATCATTAGAGCGTTGGTTGTGCCATTCACATGCATGTTCAGGTGTGGTGCATGCCTGAACATGTATTATTATAGATAGTGTTCCGGAGGGCACGTACACCGGGTTCAACTTCACCTCCTCGCGTTGGAACTCGTATAACGAGTTTTATGCGGTTGGCAGCTCCACGCAAGTTGCCTCATTTGGTTAGTGTATGTATTGTTCCATCGCTCGATCGGTCAATCGCCGGCACTGGTTGTTTGGATAGCCTTCAGCTGTGAGCAAGCCCCTCCCTGCAAACTACATTTTTATATTTTTATTCCGAAAGAACGTAGGTGCGCGTACACTGTATGGATGTGCATACAGCAGTACGTACACACGCCGCTCTACTCTTCTACTCCGAGTACTGCTGGAAGTGCTTCATCATCTAACTACGACATTGACGCGGATGCCCGTCGTATAGTACGCACACAGTACTTCATGTACCACTGGCTGCCTGTGGGACCTGGAAAATCGTCGTTTAGTGCGCATCTCTTTCACGGATATGCATACTTGTAGTCTTCGTCTCCATACATTGCAAACACTACCCGTGGATACCACATGTCTGTGAAGGCAGGGTTTGGCTGTGGGCAATGGGCAAATCGAACGTTTATCGGACCTGGAGCGTAACTCGTCGTGGGTTCGTGGTGGTCGCCCGACACCCTGGTTTGCGGCCTATCTCTCTGCCTTCTTGTGTCACCCCGCCCCTTAATAAGGAATCGGGTTGCTCAACAACTTTCTCACCTTTCGAACACTTCCTTCCGTGGGTGTTTGGCGCATGTATGCATATGAGCTATTATACTCACTTTTCGCACCGATCGTACCTCTGCACCATTTCTTCCTTTGTCGAAAATAGTCTAAATATTAATTCGCGAATTTGTCGGCGTGATCCCTTCCTGGATTCGCAGGCCCGAGAGCCACGCGAGCAAGCAGATAAAGAGATGCCAGCTGGTGGCGGTGGTTTTGATATCTCTCGTCACGGCAGCTGTGATCATCTTGTTTTTGGCAGGTGAGCGGGGCGCGGGTGTTCCTTTGTTGTTCGAGCTGCCTTACAGCGGTGCGTTTCTTCTGTTGATGCCAAAATACAGCCAGGGGCCCACGATAGTGCAGGCGCGTGCCAGGCTCATTAACCCGAATATCAACAACGGGCACCCACGGTGCTGTCAAGGATGGGCGCGGAAGGCGCACTATCCTCTGATGAGTGCGGGTCCAGAACTATACACACCATTTGGCGAGTTGAGGGTAAGGCGTGCGTGGCTGTGTGCACCCGTCACAACCAATGGGGTGGGCGAAGGGGGCACTTCAGTTTGTGGCAACAATGTGCGTCCGAAAAGATGCACCCCGTAGTTGCGGGATCCCGAGCCCCTTCCTTCACGAGCAGTAAGGGCGCATTGTGGCGGGCAAAGCACAGCATCTACTGCCGTGGGCAGCGTGCAGCTGTATCCTAGAGTAATGACCACAAATAGTTGTCTTATTCTATTTCTTCATTACACCGGTAGCTCATAACGGCATCCAGCCCATAGTGACAAGCAAGAGGGCCAGGTAAACAACACAGATGAATGCAGAACAAACCTGATGGGTAAGTTTTTTGATAAGGTGACAAAATGCAAAGTACTACAGACTCGAGCTGGACCCCAGACACAAAAAGAAGAAAACACGAAAGGGGGCGGGACGCTCTTCAAGCATAAACTGGAGAGGAGCAGGAAGAGGTCGCGCCACGCGCGATTCTCAGCAGCCCCCAGTGCCGAACACGTTTGTAATCTGCGGATGCTTGAAATGTCGGGGAAACGCACGCGTGTGGCCGTTAGTGGACTGAAGAGCTCTACTGGCAGCTGGTATTTTTCTCCAAGTCGACCATTCCCCGGGGTCGAGGATGGTGTGAGTGCTAAGGAAGATGGAGCTGGTTGGGGGGCTTCAACGCCAACCTTGAGGTTGAACGTGACGATTGAGGCTTGGGTTTCACCGGAAAAGGGCTTTCATGTACATGGAATACGGTCAAGTAGCATACATCGCACGTCGTGCGTACTAGTTTGGACGCGTGGGAATGCTACCACGCGCTTCTAAATAGCTTGAAAGTATGTTGCAGCACCACCAACCGAGAGCTAGTCCTGCGCCAGTAGAGCGCCGGCCGTTGACAACGGAAGCGCCCCCAGCGTGCGCGGTGCCACCTTTCTTTCGAACATTCTTTGCGGGGTCTACGTGTAGGTGGGGATATTTTTCACGCCCGCATAAAGAAGCCGAAATCAAACCATTGACTATAATAATTAGACTCGTCACTGACTAGTCTAATGGTTTGGTTTCGGCTTCTATAAAAGTTAGTCGTGGGGTTCGTGAGCCCTGTCACTTTCACCTCCGAGGAGGGTGACTCCCCTTACCAGCGCTACTATCCGTCCAGTCTTTATTTCGTTCATTTCGCTCGCCACCCACATCCTGCAGAATGTTCCAGGGTCCACGAGTCCTTCCGTCACCCATACTCTGGCCGAGAGTACCCAGGGTCTCAGGACAAAAAACACTTCAAAGTGTCCAGCCTGGGCCTCAGCTTCAACTCCGCAGCACGCGGATGTCTAGACGCTAGTGTATACGATGCTGAGGCGCATACCCTTGGACTTGAATCACCCCCTGTCAGGCGCGGGTGTGAGTGCGGGTGACGGTGCTTCAGTGCGGTACACGATTGTGCTTTTTGAGTCCAACCCGTTTGAAGATTCCGTCCGTGCTTTCTTCGACTTCCCCAACCATTTGACCTCAGGTGACCCACGAACAGACAACAGACGGCGGTGACTGAGGACCGACCTTGTTTTCTCCCTCGGCGGCACTGCTGTAGTCTGCTGGCGTCGTAATGCGGGAGTTCGTAATGTGGGAGTTCCTTTAGGACTGGAAACGCTGCCACCGGAAAACTCGATGTTGTTTAGCCTACATGTGTCGTAGGCGATGCGTGTCTGCGTTTGTTTAACTGTGGTTGTAACCTTGATTTACAGAATCGTCCTCTACTATATATACAACACCATGGTTTTTGAATGCGGTATATTGCAGGAGCGCAGCTCCTACAGCAGATATGTTCCGTGTTGACCGGTTGGTTTTTGTGGTTGGTTTCGTTGATAGAGCTGCATCGAGTTGTACTTAGATACAATGCTTGGTGAGGGACGTAGACTGCACTGGGAATTTGAGGCGGGACACTTACACGGTTTAAGGACCGCCGACGCGAAACACGCAGCTTGAGGACACGTCCTTCATTGAGCGCGTAAACTAGATGTAGAATGGTAGGGCAGGTTGCGAGCGCTGGTATTGCCTCGAAAAGTAAAAGAACAGAGAAATCCGCGCTGCGGCTGCTGCCGCTGCCGCTGCCGCCGCCCTAGGTAGGGTGACTTTATTCTGGCGACGCGGGTCGCATAGTTATGATCTATCCGCTCCTCCTGGTAAGATCACCTCTTCTGTTTCACCCCTCCAAATGTGAAAAGATTTTGATGGAGTTCTAGCGCAAGCCAGAGGTTTTGGGGCACTAGCCTGCCCGGCGGTGTACTGTAGATTGTTGGGGGGTTTGTACTGATGTTTGTGGAGGTTCGGGCAGCTTCCGAGATCCTAGTAGATATGTGTGAGGGTATTTTGCTTGATAGAATTGAGTGGGTAACGGCGTGTTTTTGGAGAGTTGAAGCGCATGTTTGCTATGAATTGACGCCTGCATGGACGCAGCACAAAGGGAAAGCTGTCGCGCATGTGTTAGAATAGAGGCTGGCGTGTTCCCAAAGTTTGGCAGAAGAGTTTTGTTCTTTCTTCTTTTATTGTGAATGGTCCTCGAACGTGCGGTTGCATGGACGCGTCGTATTTTGTAAGAGGCAGTCGTTTTGACGGACAGGGCTAGACTAGATTAGATTTTTCGTGTGTGCCATTGCGTGCAACTTGACAGCGGTCGTGCACTCGGACAGGCGGGAAAGTTCAGTGCGGCAGGGAGTATTACACAACGGATGATATGATATGGAAATGGATTATATAATGTGGAAACCAGGATATAGGTATCTTCGTAGTGGTAGCGACGCACGTACAACCTGCAAAGACCGAACCCCTACGAACAATGTTCTCTGGGTCAGAAGGTGTCTACAAAGAAGATGCTCCGCCTGCTGTGACCAGCCGGAGGAATCACGAGTAAGTGAAGGGTGCCCCCGAGGCTCACTCTCATATTTGACCCCAAACTAGCACGGCCGACCAACGTCGGCCACGCTTGGCCATTCTTCGCCACATTGCAACAAGAGCGAAATAACTCCGCTGGTGAACGGTTAATCACCCCGTCAGGGACCCTTACTCGTAACACAGAAAGGGTATATTCTCTCTGTTGTCGACGAAGAGATTGATACAAGGTACAACGGAAAATCACAAGTCTTTCGCACGCTAACCACGGTGCCTGCTAAGGCACGCCGAGGCTCCACGTATCGGAAAACACACTCACCGCAACAAAACTGGGTGTTCCTGTAGAACGGGTTCATTGTGGGCCTACCGGCAGCAACGGGTCATGCATGTTTGATCGTGATGTTGAATTTTGGTGGCGACGACACCCACTCAGGTCGCGAGTCGCCGGCGCCCCCTCAGGTTTGTATGCTACAGTCCGGTAAGCAGGCGTTCGGTCACCGGATGGCTACAATATGAGGAACTGACTTGGTTTCTACACCGCAACCATGGTATGACAAGACAACTTTGCGTAGATGATCAATCCAATGCTGTGTATCGAGAAGAAACAATCCAGAGTCAACAACTCTTGAAACATGTCGCTCGTTTCGCCTGAATTCGAGAAAAAACGTGAGCTACATGAACCACCAGTTGGGATTCTTCAAGGGACCTTGTCGACGTTGGTGCCCAAGGCGGCAGCACACCCATACAGACGTTCCACGACAAGAAGTACGAAGCAACGAAACAACAGACCAACTCTCGCCACATAAGCAGTATCGCTGTCAACAATGATGGTCGTTTCTCGTGCAGATACAAAGCCTACGAGAATGGGGATAATGTTCGGATTTGTTGTGTGATGCGAGGGACGGTACAGGAGGACAAGCTACGACTCCGCTCCTAACCTATCTGGAACTACCTTGGCCGTGTGGAATGAGTGCACATACAGCAACAGCAAATGGCACCAGCGAGCACCCTTTGTGCAGTCCCATGTGCCATGCAGTTTCCTCCTTGACCTCCTTCTCGGAAATACCGTTCGTTGCACCTCGACCGAGCTCCATTCCACGCTTATCACATTATTTTCTGTCAGAGTTCCTCGCCCATCCCGCCTATTTCTTATTTCACGGTTGCGTTAGCTTGCTATCGAACCTGACGAGATAATTGAACACCACGCACAACTACGTTCTGGTGATCGTCCTCGAGGGCCGTCGCAAAACCTGGCCCACGACGACAACGACACCGAACGATGACAAATAGTATCAACAGCAGACCACGCGAACAACAGAAGCAGCAACACGCAGCTGTAGCTAACCAATGCCAGGATGACACGAGCATACAGCAACCAAGAGCTGGAAGCGCACGCATGTAGACTGCACCACAGGGGAAGACGTGGTAAAAACAATCTATGTAGAGCATTTCGTAGCGCACTCGTCTTCTACACCACAGCCAAGTATATAACTTGAACTTTCGCAAGCACGTTTCACCTCGAAAAAAAACGAACCGTTTTAAGACAGGCAGTCTTACAGTAGTGTACATAATCGAAAAACCCGCGGCAATCAACGGGAAACATAAACACAGTCACACCACGGCCGGTTATCGCGCGCCAAGTGCGTTGCCGTTGCGGTGGTATGGCGTAGGAGGCAACGATCTGGCCGTCTAGGTAGCGTAGAAGCCATTCCCGCGTCAATACAGAACGGAACCTTTTCACAAATCCACCACATTCGTTTGACTATTTACACTGCTGTACTTCTTGACCTCCTTGTCCTCCTCTTCCAACAGAGAGTACATCGTTGCCATCGACGCATCTGGCACCGATTGCTCCGCCGCCTCCCGCCCGCGTCGAGCGCCGCATTTCAGCGTTCACGTCGCCTCGGAGACTCCCCACTTTTCGATGATAAAGCGCAGTGGGCAAAGGTCCGGCGGGGGGTAAAAGGGCCTCGTTAGTCTGTAGGATATGGAGAGGATAAAAGGCTCTGTTCGGCCGCAATCTGACCACAAAACAAAGCATCCGCGGTAGTCGATCTGGGCAACACGAAACAGCGCGAATGGGGCTGAACAACATCCGCAAGTCGTCTGGTTCTTTGCTCCCATGCCCAAACTTACTTCCGGCAAGCGGCCATCGGTCGTGAAATCCGCTAACGTGGACGCCCGCCAGCACGGGGTGTCGAGCTTCGAGTCCAGTCGTCATTGCACAAGCAAGGGGCACAAGCATACAGGGCAGATACGGAATGGGTCATTCACGATGAACAGATATCTCCAATGCCAGAACAATGCATCTTGTTGGCGCCAAACTTTGCATGAAGTGAGAACGATGCCAACCTCGACGGCCGCCAAAGAATTGCCATTTGGTTCCCTCGCCAAACTGTATGTACCAGGCATGAGGCAGTCTATCCAGACCCATATGTCACCTACCTGGGCGCACAGCCACTCGTAGTCGTGGTCATTCTTGTACCGGCATGTGCAAGAAATCGAGCGTGGGGGGTGTGGAGGGGAAGGTCGGAGAATGCGCGCCATCAAAAATGCGGGTTGGACGGTGCAAGATTAAGATTCACCACGGGCCTGATCCTTACCCGCTCCTGATATTTCGCGTTGACGTTCTCGCGAAGCCCGTTGTCAGACTACTCTTTGATCTTCCCTGCTTCATTTCCGATTCGATGATATTTCCCATACCCTTGGTTGGGCAAACGTTCCCGTACCTTGCCGAACTGAACCTTTCGGTAGTGTGGGGTAAAACGAGTATGAAGTAGGTAGCGGGATGCAAGATGTCACGTCTCATGCTTCTCTAGTGCATGTAGCTGCATGCTCTCGGAGAAGCGCTTCCTTGACAACGACGAAATACCCATTGGAACGAACGGAGTTCCCCACCTCTTGAATGCCCCACTCACTTGCCCAACATGTGACCTGAAGCTGAACTGAGCAACATGTAATAGTAGAAAACCTACTGTACGGCTCATGCAGTTGCTGTGAGCGCTATGTTCGGGATCGGGGCTCTTCATCTAGAGAGGCGAGGTCATAGAGATACAGAAACCACGAAAACCTGAAGCAAATGGGGGGGGGGAAGAAGAACGAGCAACAGTTTGGCCCCAGAGCACGGGCCCCGCAAGAGTCGGACGACGACGGCTAGATTCACGGCTTGGGGGAGTTGAAGTACGGATGAACGTTGAAGCCATCCCTCATGAAAATAGGTGAGGCTCTGCGCACGGAAGGAAGTTCACCTCCCCCACGCTACAATATAGTTGCAACCGTGGTCGTCTGATTCTCACGGGGCCAAGCCGAACGGCGCTCTCTTCCTCTCCTCATGCCAGTCCACAGCAATGTGAAATATTTGGTTAAACGGGTGGAGGAGAGGTTGTTTGGAGACATGGTATATTCAGAGCCAAGCGGTGGAGCCTGGCGTAGGACCCGCAGCATGTACTGCGTACACTTTTCTACGCTGGTATGTCATCCATAGCTGCCTGTATCAGCCAACTTCGTTGGTACGGGTCCCTAAATCACAAACGCCACAACAGCGTATCACTCTCTTTGCATCGGGTTAACCGTATCTCCGTAGCTACGGATGCTACAACCATCAGCAGTTCGTTTCCGTTGAGAACATGCACCAATCGAGACACCAACGGACCAGTCCGCATTTCTCCCCGACTAACCGCCGCAATAACATTTGCCAATGCCAGAGATTGTGTAGACGGCATGAATACACCATTCGACGTAGGGCGTGGGGATATTCTTCACACGAGAGTTCAAGCCGTGGGCAGGGATACTGTGCCATTCAAGCGGGACACGTCTTGCAAGAGTTGACGTAAGGGTTCAAACGTGCATCGCGGAACAACTGCTTGACAGTGGTAGCTGGGCGTGACCAACGCAGGAACACGCCACTCATCGATTATACCTGGCAGACCGCAGGGGAACCGCTGCCGGTACCGGCCTCGGCGACGGCGGCAGCTACCGCGTCTGCCAGGGCGGCGGCTGCTTGGGCAACTTCCGCTACCGTGAGGGCGGCATCCTCGTCATCGCTGGCGTCTTCACGCTGGCTTCCCCTGTTCATCACCAAGACCGAGACATGGGAAATACACAAGGTTTACTGTATCGTATCGTTGATTGATGTTGAGGTTTCGGCAGCGATAGCGGAGCACCACAGCTATGCAGAGTCAGAAAAAAGGTGCCGGTACGATGGCTCATTCCCGCCACCGTCAACAGCCCGATCAGCATCAGCATCGCCATCGGCATCGGCATTGGCATTGGCGTCGGCATCGGAATCGGCATGAATCACGTCGGCAGCATCAGGCGCATAGTACCAAACGCATCATGGGCAGCACAGGACCGGTCACTACGGCTGTGAATGTCATCCCTACTTGCAGTTTCATCTCATCATCAACGAGTTACTGATAACAACCGGGGAAACACAAGACGGGGGCACCAGCTCCGTTACGTTGAGAGGTTGGCAGAACAGCTCCTAGTCAGGTCGAAAGACGACCGAAAACCTACCAGTTGGCAGGAAGAGAGGCGCGGGATAACCTGATTTCAGGTAACCCTAAATAAATATTGAATATGTAAGATCATCACCAGAAACACTGGCATCGAACTTCATTCGCTTAAGACTGAGCGGATATTCTACAGCGCCAGATAGACAGCATCGACATCGCCCTTGAACAAGGGTGAACAGGTGGGACGGCGGGCGCACCAACTATCGGAAAATATCTGTATCCCTCTCCATTTCCTCCATATCTACGCGAAGCAAAACGGGGAGACGAGCGTGATCGGGTACATCTTGTCGTAGGAAACACCTCCATTTCTGAGGGAAGGACTGTCTTCCTGTTCCGCTCTTTGCGCCAGCCGGCATGTTTTCTCTGCATCTAGACAAGTGTGTGTTGGGTTCCGTTGACATTGCGCGAGTGGGAGAATGCCTTGGGCGCCAACTGCCGTTGCCTTTGTCTCCTTACATTTCTTTCTGGGTGGGTCTGTGGGCAACAACGAAAGACGCGAGAACTGACAACCCAGCAATGAAAACGACATCCAATGCCACGAGCTCTGCAAGGTCAGAACAGCGTTTATGTACGGGGAAGTCACATGTTGTTGATGTGGTGGGTAGGATGGAGGGCAGAATAGTGGCCATGACACGAGATCGTGTTTGTCAATCGAGGGGAGACAGGGGTTGCGTGGGCCAGCACGTACACCAGAAAATGAAATCAACCAGCTCCGGGTGAAGGCAGATGACTTCCTCGCCGGCCTCCGCAGGAGTACTGGTGGCCTTCTAAAACAACGGCAAGAGAGATGGAACGCCGGGGGGGGGGGGGTTACGCCTGTATCAAACTCCCTCACTTTTCTGTCTCCTCGAAGGAGAGGTTGGTCAACCTCTTCACCACTCCCGCCAAATCTGCCTCCTCAGCGATCTGCATCGGGCAAGCGGTGGCATGTCATGGGGAAAGAGGGCTTCTTACTGCTGGTTTGGAAGGTGAACACCCAAATGAAACAGCGATCTTCAGCAAGCATCGACAGCCTCCCGAAAGCGCACTTTAGGATTTGCCCTTGACAAGGAATTCGTACACCGGAGACTCAACGCGTGCGGCACGGCCTGGTCTAGACCGGGGTCGAGCCGAACAGCATTCTCTTCCTCTCCTGATGCCAGCCCACAGGAGGCAACGGCAACATTTGAACGGGTTGGGGACAGGTTTATTACTGTAGAAGGAAAATACGGGGCCAAGTGCGAGAGCCGTACCTTGTGTGTTTGTCTGGTAGTGGCCTGACCGCAGCTAATTCATTCCGGAGATCTTGCCGTATCACAGCAAACATGTGCACACGGCAGTTAGCAGTATGCAGTCACACCTCCGTGTGTACCGCGTCAGCCCGATGTCACTTACTTTCGCAGATGAGTTGTCGTTGCCTTGGGTCGCTGTCGTCAGCTTCTTTGTGGCGTCGTCGACGCCTTCGAATCTGAGGAAGGTGAAGTCAGATCAGATAATCGACCCGTGACTTGTAGACTATGCCGAGGTATTCAAATGGTAACAGCACGTATCAACAAAGTACCCAGCCTTTGCGCTGCAACTGCGGCGGGACCGCGGCTTACGAACTCTCTATACAGGGAGACTAAAGAGCGGCGCGTACACGGGCGTCCATGACAAAAAAACACACCACATGCATGATGTCAGGCGATCGCGAAAGGAAGCAAAACCCGTGACGTACCCGTTGGCCGCCTCTTGGCGGCTGCCGACTAGCCACACGTCGGCTTGAACATCGTGCGCCTTCTTGGCGCTGCAGTTCGCGAGTAACGGCGGCATCAACGAGAAGGATGCGGCCAATGGCAACGGCGAGATGAAACGTCGACGGCGGGAGCTAGCCATCAGCTCAAGCTCCAGCGAAACAGCTGAGCGGAACATGAAGAGCTGTTTGTTGATCAACAGCTCAAGCATTGTACACGTTGTCGGGAGTCAGTCGATGAATGAACCCGTTTCTCTGGACTATATACTTATAGTACTCACCTGGCCGGAAGAACTCCAAGCTCTGCCCCGGAAATGGCAGAAATCTTGTAGCCCTTCGGGCCCAAGGATCTCGTTTCTTGTTTGGAGATGTCCCTGCGGGTAAGATAGCATGGCAAAGGGGGCAAAACAGGAACAACACAACACTGCAAGGTCAGCAACAGGTACGGTGTGTACCAGTTGCTGGCTCCTTCCGAGCAGCATCGTCATCGTCGTCACGACTATCAGCATCGGCATCGACATCGACATCAATCGCATCGGCAGTATAAGCAGCATCGGCAGCATCACTAGGGTTGGCGTCATGAACTGTACGGGATCATCACTGCCATGAAAAGGCTTCACTAACAGTTCGTCTCATGTTGAACGAGGCGACAACAATCGGGAAGGACAGTGAGAGGGTGCCAGCTTCGTTACGGCGAGAGGAAAAACACGTAGCTAGATCGAAACACGACCCTGCACCTAGTTAGCAGGAAAGAGAGGACCGGGTACAGCCCCATTGCATACATGCACGAACAATAATGACTGAGGAGCAGCGTCAACCTGACAGATTCCATATGATCAGCATCAGAAATATTGGCGCCGACTACGTTCGATCAATATGAGTCGAGAAACTGCAAGGCCGCAAAGAACGGCAGGCAGCACTAACATCGCCCTGAACAAGGATATCAGCGGGCGACAGCGAACGAGGGAGGCTTGTTTATGTTGTCTATTTCGATGCGCCAGACCTGCGACAAAATCTGCTTTGACGCCGACAAAACAAGAAAACAAGCAATGCAGACCTGTATTACATACATTCAAACCTTCTGATGATCGAGGTTTCTTGATCGGATCGTGTGAGCACATCGCCACTTGCGAGTCTCATATCGAAAAAGGCATTGGCCCCCATGACCCGTGATCTACAATTTCCAACACTGCTCCGAGGCCAAGGATTTCATTTCCGTGGTGAGGGTCGAACCACATCCAAGCAATGCGTGAACCACTGAAAAACACGGCCGAATGAAGCCCCACGACCGGCGAAGGCAACCAACTCCTGAAAAACAGACCAACAAACAAGAAAAACAATTTCCGACCGAGGACGACGTTCATCGTCCTAGACCGTAGCCTAGAGCCCATCGCTCCGGTTTAGAAGGTGAAACGGACACATCACGCACTACAGGGATGCCACTGCGTCGAAAATAATCCAACATCGAGCTATCCTCAACGCCATACGAAGCTGGAGAGGGAGTCCCGTCTGGACTCCCGCCGACAAGCCCAACTCTACTCCACGCCCTGAAGGTACATATGGGAGCCGGGTACACAATACAACTGCTGCACAGAGATGTAACAAGATTGACCACGCACATCATACTTACGAGATACATAGCATGCCCTGTCCTTAAAAACCCGTCGCTACACGGACGGGCCGACACTTTGCCAGACAACTCGTTGTTGGGATACTCCACAAACCATATACCGCGCCCCCTTACAGCCAATGGTCTAACCACTACGGTGTGCAAAACATGACTACTACGTGCCCTTACACACCAGGCGTTAGTGCAAGGGAGTGGTCTGGGCGACTCGATAATCTCTAAGATGCTACAACTGAGGCAGCGGCACACGCACTAGTTGAACTTGGGCTTTAGGTTCGTGCCACAAGTGCCGCCCTCGTCTCTCTCTATCCTGAATAAGGTGCCTTGTCTCTGATAGAAGCGCCACATGTTTGGCAGAAGCAGTCTTGGTGGAAAGAAGCGGAGCTGAAAGGCAGGCGCAACAAGACTACTCGTTCTTCGACCAGCCCACAAAGGCGACCCATGCGTGGTCTGCTGCTCTCAAAGCGGAAATCGAAACACGATTCCCCAGGCAATATTGATGCACAACATCAACACGCCCGAAGAGACAATCCCACGAAGATCGTTTCTTGAGATGAGATTCTCGGCAGAGCGCATGGGGGCCGTTGGGCTCAAGGGGGACATGGGGAAGTGCTTGTGTGTGGGCCCCTACAAGGGTAGTATTGCACATGGGATCAGGGCTTTCCTTTCAAGCATATCGTATGGTGGCCCCCCTTTACGCCGTACTTCAGTTCAAGGTAGGGGAAATATCCCCCAACACCCCCACAAGATAGGCAAGATGAAAATTACGTACCACGGTGGGAGATTAAGACTAGGCAGCAACTACAAGGCAAACTGGAAATCTCAACATATGCACCAATAAACGGCTTCTGGAGTCCTATCGTACATAGGTCAAAGGCATAACGAACAAGGAAAAATGAATACCCTGCATCACCCCAACAGGTCCACCTCAAAACATGTACCATCTGCTCTCAACAGTATTCATCTACGTATACTTCGGGAAGTCTTACATACTTCGAAACATGTAGGAAGGAAAGAAGGAAGGTAGCTGTAGTACAAGGCAGACAGGAAATATGAGTGCAAAATATGGAAAAATACGGCCAGGATTACGACTCGCGACGGCAAACTATCTCCTGAACAACACGTCCGAGGGCACACGAAAGGGCACCAACGTTCATCGAACTAGACCGTAGCCTAGAGCCCATCGCTCCGGTTTAGAAGGTGAAACGGACACATCACGCACTACAGGGATGCCACTGCGTCGAAAATAATCCAACATCGAGCTATCCCCAACGCCATACGAAGCTGGAGAGGGAGTCCCGTCTGGACTCCCGCCGACAAGTTCAACTCTACTTCACGCCCTGAAGATACACATGGAAGCCGGGTACACAATACAACTGCTGCACAGAGATATAGCGAGATTGACCACGCACATCATACTTAGCTACGAGATACATAGCATGCCCTGTCCTTAAAACCCGTCGCTACACGGACGGGCCGACACTTTGCCAGACAACTCGTTGTTGGGATACTCTACAAACCATATACCGCGCCCCGTTACAGCCAATGGTCTAACCACTACGGTGTGCAAAACATGACTACTACGTGCCCTTACACACCAGGCGTTCGTGCAAGGGAGTGGTCTGGCGACTCGATAATCTCTAAGATGCTACAACTGAGGCAGCGGCACACGCACTAGTTGAACTTGGGCTTTAGGTTCGTGCCACAAGTGCCGCCCTCGTCTCTCTCTATCCTGAATAAGGTGCCTTGTCTCTGATAGAAGCGCCACATGTTTGGCAGAAGCAGTCTTGGTGGAAAGAAGCGGAGCTGAAAGGCAGGCGCAACAAGACTACTGGTTCTTCGACCAGCCCACAAAGGCGACCCATGCGTGGTCTGCTGCTCTCAAAGCGGAAATCGAAACACGATTCCCCAGGCAATATTGATGCACAACATCAACACGCCCGAAGAGACAATCCCACGAAGATCGTTTCTTGAGATGAGATTCTCGGCAGAGCGCATGGGGGCCGTTGGGCTCAAGGGGGACGTTGGGAAGTGCTTGTGTGTGGGCCCCTACAAGGGTAGTATTGCACATGGGATCAGGGCTTTCCTTTCAAGCATATCGTATGGTGGCCCCCCTTTACGCCGTACTTCAGTTCAAGGTAGGGGAAATATCCCCCAACACCCCCACAACATAGGAAAGCTGAAAATTACGTACAACTCTCGACAGATTCGTGTGCATGCTCCTCGGGGAAGTCCTAGTGGAAGTCGGCCTCACACAACGTGTGTAACGACATTGAATTCCACGGGGCAAGGTCAGATCAGCAAGCACGGGGAAGAAGAGATGTTAGGCTTTTGGTGGGTGGGGCAGAGGGCAAAGTATTGGCCATGGTGCAAGAACGCGCGTCTCAGTCGGGAGGGGGAGCCACACGTTTCCAAGGGCCACTCGAACAGCAGCAAACTTACCCAGCCAGCTGCGGGTGAAGGCAGATGACTTCCTCTTCGGCCGCTGTAGGAGTGATGGTGGCCTCCTGGAGCAACAGCAAGAGAGATGTAACGGCAGGGGTGGCGAGGTGTGGCGAGGTGAGCCTGCAGCAAACATTCCTTGCCTGAATGTTTCCCATAGGTCGGACCCTCTGTCGATGTTGAGTTCTCGGATGGCTTGCATGACGTCCTCCAGCTCCTGAGAAACTCGCGGTGTCTTTGTCGCCGCACCCTTCATCTAGCAGGTGGTGGCATGTCATCAGGGGGGGGCGGGTCTACTCGTTTAGTGGGTAGAACACTTAAGTGAAACAACGTGCCTGAGCATTTAGTTAGTGCCCGTAGACTAACGAAAGCGTACTCGAGGTTGGCCTTTTGGAAGGGGTTTATGCTGGTGTTGTTCCCTTCCCGTCTATTCTGGTCTACACCGTTCGGTATAAGCTCGATGCACCAACCGGGGCCGCAAGGGAGGAAATGTCTCACCTGTCCATCTTTCCTCCTGCGATGCTTGCCTACAGTGTTTGACGCAAGAAAGATTCATTCGTTCAGCAGTCTTTCCTCTTTTGTGGTGTGTACTCGCGACAACTATCAAGTTCAAAGAAATTCGCCTCAGGCGGGCAGCTCGGTGTATTGCGAATACAATTTCGGTGTGTAATAGAATCGAGAGAGAACGATGGACCATAACAAATCCTTCTTTAATAGAAAAATGTTTGAGAGCGCCTGGACATTTGCAGGTACATCTCGTTTTGTCTCGGGAGAAAGAATAATACGCGTGTAAGGTGGCTTCCAATCAACTGGTCGTATCACTTCGTCGGTACATACGAGTAGGGGGACTGTAAGATGCTAAATAGATGTACTCGTAAGCTTACAACATGGAATGGAAAATTGGGCATTCGCCTATGGACATGTCCTGCCGAAGACCATTCTTTTTCAATTCAACGCTTCCAAGTACAATGAAAGCACACCATTCTTAAGGTTTCCTGGTCAAAACCTAAACAAGCAAACAAGCAATATAGGAATAGTAGTATAAGATGAAATTGTGATAGGGGGGGGGCTCTTTTGCGGCGGTGAAATTTCAGGGCACAGCCAGAGCCCTCAATAGCGCCAGACTGGCGTTATTGAGGAACGCCCGCAATAGCGCCGGTTTGGGCTTCTGGCGCTATTGAGGGACGCCCGCAATAGCGCCGGGTTGGGCTCCGCTACACCCGGCAATAGCGCGTTTTTCGTATTGTTGACACACACACAAACACATACCACGCACCTGCCCTGAGGAAACTTGAGGGAGTTTGTTGCGACGGAAGTTATTGAAGCGGAATGAGGAGGAGAGAAAACTCGGGGGTGAAGTAAAAGCCGTTATTCTGTGCTGCTTCTTCTCGGAATCGCGGGCTTGGTGTCTGATTTTCTACATGTGGCGCTTCTTTCGCGGTCGTTTCTTGTTCTTTCTCGCTACATGGATGAGGGGCGATTGATTGCGGTTGCACGTTTCTCGTCCACATGTTTTCTTTTCTGCTGTACGATTCTTTACAAATAACTTTTCCTTTCAATGGTGCATTGGGTGCAGTTGTGTCGTCATTCCGCTGTCGCGGTGTCCTTCCTGTAACAGCAACGCGTCCGGTTGCACCGCGCCTATTTGTGATGCAGGAGGATCAGTATGCTGCCGTCTTTCTAGACGATCAGTTACAAAACACAACAAATTTGGCAGTCCCGGAACATAATTTATCCTTTGCAGTCCGCCCACTTCACCACTCAATCGTTCCCATTCAATTGGTGAATCTGTTGGCTCAGTAAAGCGCAATCGCTGCGCCACATGACCACAATCCCTCAATAGTGTCACAACCGGCGATATTGAGGGTTTCTGAGTCTTCAATAGCGCCGGTTGTGGCGCTAGTGAGGCACTATTCCAATAGCGCCAGTCGCCCTGAATAGCGCCGGTCGATGCGCCGGGCACATACCGGCGTTATCACTGTACTAATTTAAACAAGAAAACTGATAAAGAAGTCGGTAGAGTGCGGGGAACAAGGAAGGCTTGCTGTCTTAACCCTTATGTGACTCTAGGCCGATTTAGCTCCGTTCTCAGCTCCGATCACTTTGCGTGCCGAAAGATCGCCGTTGGGCCTCGCTTAAGAGCGAAGAACATACATAGAGATAAGCAGTGAGACACAGAGGCAGCACACCCCAGAAGCACGCGTACCACCAATGCGCACAGGACACACAGTACGATACTATTCACCATGCATGCCCAATCTCTCTGATATGGGGCAGATATCCTTCCCAGATCCAATCTACTGCCTACCGGTACTACTGTAAGATTCAAACGCAAAATACCACCGGAGGGTACATACAGCACCCTCAACATGTGATCGACCCGGTGCCGCATCCGCGGGGGAGAGTAGAGAAAACGCACACCGGAGCCGATGCGAATGTACTGGCTCGGTGCTTGATGTTTGTTGTGATTGCGGTGCGTGTGGTTCCCAGTAATGGGCGTCAAGGAGGTTCGTCTGCTGTGTGCAACTTTTCGCTCAAAGGCAAAGGGTCTTCACGAATACACCTCCGATCACACCTCCGATCACTGTCATCTATTTTTAGTACAGAATTGTAAGATGTATCGATTTTTTGTGTGCATTATGTGCGATAGTGGGTGATGGTCTCGGTTCTCTGAGTGGGTCATTACTTTTTTCATCGATCCTGGGCGCTTCTGTGAGGCGGTTTCCCGTCAGCGTCTTCGCATCTAGCGCTGCTAGCATATGCGCGCCTTTTGCCGTATGCTCTGTCCGAGGATGAGGCGGAGAAGATGTGCCAACAGGTATTTGCTTGGACAGGTACATCCTCTGTGCGGATGGCTGCTGTCGGAGACAGGCATCCACACCTGCTTAGAAATATTGCTGCTGCAAATTTCTTTTTCTCCGCATAACTACTACTAGGGGGAACAATTGGCCCCCCGCCCCCCAATGGGGTGGGCGGCCACAACCAGACGGATGGCGGTGAGGGTGTGGGAAGAAGTGAAGAACAAGAAGAAGAAAGAAGACGGCCGTACTCCATTAGTCGATAAAGCATATAGACGTAAAAGAAAGAGCCGAGCAGTGGTCCGGCCAACCAGCAGCAACTGTTCCAAAAAGGATCATAGGTCTAATCCCATCAAAGCAAAGCAATTTATCAAGTTCCTCAAGATCCAGCGGACTTCGATCCACGGGATGATAAAAAAGGCCATCAACATGATGAATCAAAACTGGTTTTTGAAAACTCCGAAATTGCGACTGGTGGTACTTCAAGTTTGGACGGCTGGAAACCAAGAAGAGACGCCGTGCAGTGCAGCATAGTCGACAGCAGCAGTTAGCAGCAGGTAGCTCCTGATACTGCCTCGTACTGTTACGCGCAGAGCAGCAGGTCGTACTGGGCAGCTCCAAGAAACGTTGATGCCGGCGATATGCATGAATGAAGAGGAAGTCAAAATATGTGAAACTGCTGATGGACACAAAGAGATGGCGCTACGGTCTGGAAGATCCACAGCGACACACGACAAAGGTGTACGACATAATCCAAACGCGTAGGCGGTACTGGGCCGCACCAAGATCACTTCACGCCCAGCGATATGGATTGAGAAGTCAGGAAGCACATATATACGTGGAGCTACGCGGGGGCACTCACGTACTTGCATAGCCCTGGGTAGTGTACACATAAAGAGATATCGCGACGTTCTGCACGATCCATAGTAGCACTCGAAATAGGTGTAAGACATCACCCAAATAGTCGTGAACACTGCCGCAGCGTGCCGCAACGTTTGTCGACAGGAGGTGTTCCGCTTTGACTCGAGCATAGGAGTAACTCTGTCACGGCAATGGAGTGCGTATTGCCGTGTCCATCGTTACGTTTCGGTTTCCTTGTAGTAGTGCCAGGTAGGAGATCTTCCCAAGGCATTTCTTTGCGCGGCGACCACAATATGGCGACACGTATACGTGCATCTGTTGGTTGGCAGCATCATGTGACAAGTGCACCACACGCGCACGGTTGTTAGCATCGCATTGAAGTATGCTTCGCCGTCGTAGGGGTTATCCCGTCCACCCATGGTCGTCGCGGTAGGCAAACGTTCTTGGTCGATGTCTGGTCCACAGTGCTGTACCCCCCAAAAACATCGAGCCGATCCAGTTATACACTTGGAAGTATATTTTTTCCCCATAAAATTGTACTAATAGTAAGAAATGTGTCACGACACGACGACCATCCTGTGAGTATATATAGAACACGAGATACTGCTGTACAGCAGTGTAGTACTCCTGTGCGTGACCCTTACATATACTCGCGCCCCCATCCTTGTGAGCCCCACACATGGACTCACTGCTGAACCATCCTTGCCGCCGTGATTTGTGGGTGTACACGCATGAATTGAAGATCTTTAACCGCAGAGAGCCAGTTGTGGAGAAAAAACCAAAAATTCAAATTTACCCAGTCACGTAAGGGTTAAAAACAAACAAGGACGTGTTACTTCGTTAACCCAACAGCTTCCGGCAGGGGATGTTTTTTGTGCCGGCTGGCGTCACCGATCTTCCTTTGTATCGGCTCAAACAGACCCAACTACATACGTAAGTACTTCGAGACCCAGCAGGTTTTTCTCAGCACTTGTAGTGCATACTTGAACACATCTGTTTGATTGGGGCGTTGATTGCCCCGAACGGGTAAGCTATTTATTGTAGACCTACAGTACATCTGCTGCGAAACAAAACACTGGTGTACGAAATGCGAAATTCGGACTGAGCAGTGTATCATGTATGCATGCAAAGTTCATTAATCTGTTGTCAATATTTTGAGAGAAGGTCTTCGTAGGATGAATTGTAGCGATGACATTCACAGCAGTGTCGTGAGATCTACCGGTGTTTCTACTCTTCCTCTGGCAACATACATACATAATTCGGCGGTAAATCGGTACAGCAGCAGTGTGTGCCACACGCACGTGGGATCACTCGTATTCAATGATGTTCTCTCCAGCATCTTCTTATCTGTAGACTGGCATTCCTTCCCACTCTTCGTTTGAGAGAGCCTGGAAAACAACCATGTTTTATGTACCTCCTCAGCAGCTCTTTCGCCGACGGGTGCTGTGCGCTCCAGCCTCTCTACTCCAAGCCGTCATTGAAAGCTGGGGGGGATAAACCACGCCAAGGCACACATCCATGCCGGAACTATGACTATTCCACGCTAGGAGTAGCAAGAGCATGCCTTGAGGACCGATCAGGCTCTCACTTCCTCATCTGGTAGACGAGAAAATACGCAAGGTCTTCCAGAGAAGAGAGGGTGGTGTGTGTGTGTACTATAGTCTACAGTAACACTGCTGATGTAGTCTACCATTCTAGCGATCGAATCAACAAGATTGGTCCTCTCTCCAATCACCTCACCACGAGCTTTCTCCGTCCACGCTACTGCTGTGCACAGGGGCGCGGCTTTCTTCGCGCATACGGCGCTGTCAAGGGAACCCATGTACTTGACTGGATCCGTTGTCCTCCACCGCCGCACAATACCCACACACACACCTGCCGCATCCACCCACCTTTTTCCCCTGCTGTTGCGAGAGCTTGGCGAGCGCGAGTCAGGAGCCGTCCTGAAGGTGGTGGTGGATCACTCCCAGTCTTGTGTCTTCCAGGTTCACTCGCTACCCTCTCGCCCGCCTCCTTCCTGCTACTGTTGTGTCTCGGTGTCTCGGTGCTGCTGTGCCACAGGTCCGTGTGGGGGGGTGTCGATGTTTCCCTCTTTCCCCCCCCCAAATAAATGTGGAACGAACGTAACGCCACCTTCCACTATTTTCAAATCCTCGCCAGAATGGCCCCAAGGAACTCTAGCACTGTAGACTACAGTTCATCCGCTGCTGCTACTCAGGCGGCTCCCGAAGTGGGAGGTGGAGGAGGAGGAGGGCGAGGTCGACAATGAAAATCTACCTCGGGAGATGTGGAGGTGAGATCGGCGGCGGTGGGTCGTGTGCTTGCATGACAGAGAGCGGCTTTTTTTTGGTCGAGTGGATCCACAGCGGGATGGGCAAGCACGCTCACACAAGTACCTACTGTAGCATGCTGCTGCTGCTGCTCGAACATCGTGGAT